>CAKOAT010126265.1:39071-177686 GCA_932364175.1 Eruca vesicaria subsp. sativa | reverse complement strand
TATATGGTTTGATTTATAATCGATTAAACTGAAACATGTAAATATGTATATATTTATAACAACGCATGAATATCTATTTGTTACATGAGTTGAACTATAATTATAATTTGTAAATAGCTAACAATTTATTACAACTAAGACTTTTTATTTTGATGTTTTGTTTTTTTAACAGTAACTAAATTGAAGTAAAGATTGTAAATTTGATGGACAACAATTAGTTGAAATTCTTTTCAAATTTTTTTATCTTTAAACAAACAGAGTTGTGTTCAGTAGAAGACATATTGGTTTGATGAACACTAAATATGGAAGAATATAAAAACTTTTCTTTCATGCTTCTGTTTTGTTTTTTATTTTTATTTTCAAAATTTAGTGTTTTGATATTAATTCTAGATTTGATCATTTTATTAGATGATAGAAGCCTTTTTGGTTTTTTATTCTTTTATTTAAATATATAATATTTTTTTAATAAATGACTCTGTGACAATATGACTCTAAATATGATCGTATTATATATTTGTATAATATATAATATGATCTCAAACTAAATAATTATGTTTTTCGGTATAAAATTGAATAAACTGAAAACCGATGGTATATAAACCAAATCAAACTGAAGTACATATAGATTTAGAATAGTAGTTATATTTTAATGATTGAAATACCAAAAAATCGAGCCGAACCGAAACCCGATATCCGGATTGAACACCTCTAATCCGAATGAAACCGAACTATTGTTTCATTTTTAAAAACATAATAAAAATAATAGCTTCATCCCGCGCAAGGCGCGGGTTTTATCCTAGGATAAGACCTGCGCCTTGCCCGGAATGAAACTATTATTTTTATTATGTTTTTAAAAATGAAACAATAGTTCGGTTTCATTCGGATTAGAGGTGTTCAATCCGGATATCGGGTTTCGGTTCGCCTCGTTTTTTTGGTATTTCGATCATTAAAATATAACTACTATTCTAAATCTATATGTACTTTAGTTTGATTTGGTTTATATACCATCGGTTTTCAGTTTATTCAACTTTATACCAAAAACATAATATATAATATGATCATATTTAGAGTCATATTGTCACAGAGTCATTTATTAAAAAAATATTATATATTTAAATAAAAGAATAAAAAACAAAAAATTTAGAAGTAAAGCGCGAAAGAGTTGAAACGAATAAGTCTTTTGCAAATCATTGGATAATAAAATTTCTGTCGACCATATTTGCAAATAAATTTTAAGGTTAAGGTCAAAGATCTCACTGCTTTCCCTGGCAAACATTACAATGCGGACAGCAAGTGTCTGGCAAGTTATTCAAAAGTTAAAAAAAAAAAACTAAGCCAATGGCATGTTCTTTTGAACCTGCAACATAACTTGCAAAAACAAAATTTAAGACAATACCAAAAAGATTATAAACTAAGATGCTGTTGGTGTGTGACATACACTTACCATGTAACCAAATTGTCAAGAAACTAACCTACAAACCATGAGTAGTCATCATCAAATGCACCATAGGAATCAAACCCAGAGTCAAATGTGCTACTATCAAACGCCAAGTCATTGATGAATGGAGACAGAATGTTACTGTCACTCTGAAACTGAGGAGGCATATCTCTTCCTGCTACACCCTCTTCATGTAAACCATGGGGTTCAAGTACACCTACTGAGGCCTCAAACCTGTTGTTGTGACGCGGTGCTTGTGCGTTCATTTCTATAAGATCTTGTTCCTGATTCTGAACAAACACTGCAGAGGGATTATAAAAGTTGTAACCTGACCCAAACTGCAACTCTTGGTTAGGGTTTGGTCCGTAAAGCATTGGTCTTTCGTCTACAGGCATCATCGCTTGTCCATCAACCAGTGGAAGATAAGTATAGTTGTTATCAAACTCAGGAACCATCACTTCCAGATCGTTCTCCTCTGCTCCTAAGGTTATAATTGGTTCCAAACCACCTTCCTCATGGTGATCAGTACCGTTCATGTTATGTTCTGGCATAGGGACAACAACATGATTCATGTCAGGCAAAATATTTCTCTGTTCTTCCTCTTGTCTATTGACAGTTCCTGATCTGCTTCTTGGTCTTTTCCTTCTCCGATGTTTCTCTCCTTTATCTTGATCTCTTACTGGCTGTGACGTAGCTGTTACTGAACCTGAAGCCTCCTCTGTCCCATCAACATCATAGTCACTATCACTATTAACCACAGCTTTCCTCCTCTCAGCCTTATTATTACCTCTCCTCCGTATCTCAGTTACATTAGATTTTCCATTATCACTACTAATCTGCTCAATAAGAGACTCCTCTTGGTTCAAAACCGCCAACCAAATCGCACTTTCTTTAGCCGTCATCTTATCCTGCAAACACTTAGACTGACGCACAAACCTCTTAATCTTCGCAATATCAGGCAACATATGATTAATCACAGCCGTTAAAACACCCACTTTCCACATCTTCTTGAGATCATGAGGCTTCCTATAAGGAGGACTCTGGCTTTTACCCAAACCAAGCTTCACCCACCACTCTTCATCCCCCGTTGGCCACCAAGGAGGAGGAACCCCTCTCTCCAACGGATACTTCCTCTGAGGAGGATCACAATGCTGCATCAAAGAAGACAACAAAGACCCTAAAGTAGCATCTTGAAGATCCTGCAGAACAAACTTAGAGTTTCTATTCCCATCTAACTTCCCAAAAGCTAAACACTCCTCCTCGTATTTACCAATAGCAGCTGGACCATTCTTGTCAAACTTCACCTTCTCCTTCCACCAAGCTCTTATATTGTCAGAGGAGCCGCTCACTGGCTTCCCCTTTTCAGGTATGATGCCGTACACAAACCCACGGACGTTGCAGACTTCCATAAGCTTTAACATGTACTTGAGTATACCGTCTTGTGCTCTAGACATTTTCTTCCTCTGAGCTTGATCAGAGATTTTCTTGGGAGCTTCTTTCGCTTGAGAACCGCTTTTAGTTCGTTCTTTGATTCTTTTGAGACGTACACGATCCTTCCACATTCTTCTCTCAAGGTCTTCCGCATCAATGTCTTCATCACTCACATCAATCTCTGCTACATTGTCGCTAGCTAAGTCTTCAGGCTCATTCTCCATCCTAATCAGTTTAACAACAAAGCTTTTGACTTTTAAGCAGCATAAAGAAAATTTTAAGTATATTCATTGATACATCAATATGGGATGAGACTGAAAATAAAGTCTAACACTTTGATTCAACCCACAAAAAAGAGTATTGAAAGTTGAAAACTTTTTTTTTGGGAATCATATCATCAATACAATAAAGGAGCATAAACCATAAATATCATAAATTCACAGCATGAAAGACCAAAAAAAAAACAGAAACTGAATCCAATGTTCCTCACCTGATGTCTGCTACGGACATAGCAAGATCGGTTCCTCCAATATACGCAAGTTTGTACGAAAAAGGTCAGACCTTTCGAAATCTAAAACTGCGAATGAAGAGATTTAGAGTTTTTTTTTTTTAATTCATCTCCAGTTGTTTAGGTGGATGGAGTATAAAATGGCTGTGACTTGGGAAGGAAGAGGCGATGATTCGTCGGGGACCGAATCCTAAAGTATTTTTATTTTATTTTTTAGAAAAAAGACAAGTTGTGTTCTCTTTCTGTCGTGTTCTGTTTTTTTTATTTATGATTTCTTACCTTTTAAATTTGTCCTCAAGACAATATTTTAGGGATTTTTTGCTAAATAAATCTAATTTTTGGGAGAAAGAATAGAGAGAGATAGAAAGAAAAATAGGAGAGAGAGGGAATTTTAGTTTTTTTTTTTGGTCTAAATGTTAAGATTTATAACCATTTTCTGAGTTTTACAATGTTGTGGAATTTCTCATATTTTTACTTAGTTCATATGTATATAAGGTGCAATTTTCTCATATTTTTACTTTAGTAAATTTTATTTTTTGCTAACTACATTACGTCTAATAAAAATTAAAACGATTCATGTAATCTGGTGTATTATATATATCTGAATGAAAATACTACAAACACTGCATGACTTATTTTGTCTAAATAAAAACGATTCAGCTAATCTGGTGTAGTATATCTGGATGAAAACTACAAGCACTGCATGACTTATCTGACTTTGGTATTTTAATTACTCAAAATGTATTCCGGCTTTACCACCGATATACAATTGTATTTTTGGCTGAAAAAAACCACATATTTTTGATATATTAGTACTAGGTTAATACAGCTCATATCGTCATTTATAATTAAAAAGAGTATAATATTTATGCTGCCGAGTATTGACTACAGCATAATACACGCTTAACGTGCTTCCGTACAAATATATAAATGGAGGAGTGTACGAGAAATAAAATCATGGAACCAAAGCCTATTTTTAACTTCTCACTAGAGAGAGTCAACGAGATCCAACCTGAGTTTTGGTAGGGGTGGCAATGTCAACGAGTTTTTTTTCTGTAAACTAAGCAATGTCAACGAGTTGAAGAATCGCATACCATTATTTTTTTAAACGGAAATATTTAGATCATGGTTGCAATTACGCCTGCTAATCACTTGGGGTGTCAAGATTATACACGTAGTTCGTTTTGGGAACCAAACAAAAAAGACTTAAATATTTTGAAGGCTATATGATAATGAATTAGCTCTGTCAAAGAAAATAAGAAAAGATAACACTTGTAGTTTGTTTTGGGAACCAAACACAGAGCGATTTTAATAATTTGAAGGCTACATGATAAGGAATTAACTCAGTCAAACAAAGAAGAAGATAAGATTATGATTTAAAAATTCTCTTGAGGAAATTGTAAGGCAAGAAGAAACTTTCACAATGACCCCTAATTTTTATTTTATTTATTTATTGCTTTTCTAGTCTCTTTCTTATTTCATCGTACTTTGAATCAGTATACCCTCTACGGACGGAGTATACCTCGTCCGTTGTTCTCATATTGTTTTCAGCATACCTCTTCGCTGTACTTATAATGTTTCCTCGGTTATCATGTCTTATTAATACTTAACATTCTGATCAAAATAATAGAAAGCTTCATACGAATAATACGTGGTTTAGAGTAACTACTTAACAAAATTAATAACAATGGTTCCCTCGTGGTTCATAAAACAGAACAAATTGACCTTTTACACTAAAACTTTGACTATACCTACAAGAAAAACCTTAAAGATGATCAAGGATCTCATTGCAGTGTCCCAATTTATGGTCTACCACTTTAAACAAAGTTTAGGCAATTGTTTGTATCTAAAAAAAAAAACTAGAAGGCGAAATAATCACTGTGTGATCTGATCTAGCTTTTAAAATACTCAAAAGCTTTCCATGCATTTTTCCATAGTACTTTTTTAATCATGAATTCATGATTATCTACTACAACAATAATCCATGCTTCTAACATGCTCTAGATATTAATTATCATTTCCGGTTTGGTTATTCAAATTAATACAACGTGAGGATTTGACTAACAGAATTTTAGCAAAAAATTTCAAATGCGTGTGTTCAGCTATTAATTGGCAGATTTTGTAGTTCATGACCATATCTTAATTTCCTAAACGTAACCCATAGTTTAGTGTATGATTCGGCTCTTTTGAGCGAAAGAAAGGTCTGTCAAATATGGGCCGGGTTGGGCTTGTCCATCTATTTTAAAACGACAACGAGAACGAACCGGTTCAGGCGTCTACATCCGGTCGGACCGGTTAAAGTAAAACCCCATGCTCTTATTCAAACCCCTGAATCCTAATTTTACAATCTTAAACCCTAGTCTCGAAAGCGACGAATCCCATGAGACGATTTCTCCAGAGATTCCCCAGCTTAGTGACTCGAAATCTCCTCCACTCACCCACGATTAATCCTCATGTTACTGTTCCTTCCCTAAACCGAGTTACTTCCCGGTTCGTCTTCTTCTCTTCAGAGTCGCGTGGTTCGGGAAGCAACGAGGTTGTTTCTAAAGAAGGTGACAGTTCTGGTTTTATGATGTCGTGAGCTCCTACATTGTGTGTTTTATAGTTTCTTAAACCCTTTTTGCTTACATTGGTTTGTACAGAGCTGAAGAAGAGGATACAAAGCTTTTTGGATGATGGAGATGAGGATGCTTTGCCTGATTTGTTCGAAGCGATGATGACTAGGAAGTTATCGGGGAATCACGATGAAAGCGACGATGAGGTGATGGAGGAGGTGCGTAAGTACCCAATTAACGACGCGCATAAGGTTGATGATAGTGTCGAGAGTGGTGATGGTGACTCGTCTGATTCAGATGTTGAGAGTGATGGTCCTGAGGGAGATGGTGATTCCTCTGATTCAGATGCCGAGAGTGATGGTGATTCTCCTGATTCTGATATTAGAGATGGTGATTCGTCTGATTCTGACATAGAGATTGATGGTCTGAAAGATGTTGACTTGTCTGGTCTCAGTGTCAAGATTAATGGTCTGAAAGATGGTGACTTGTCTGGTCTCAATGTCAAGATTAATGGTCTAAAGCCTGATCACTCGTCTTATTCTGACTCTGAAAGTGATTAAATTGGTGAGTTTTCGAAATCGCCTGAGACTAATCTTTACTTTATTTGTTGCATGATTAATCACTATGTCAAACCACTAACACAGAGCATTTTTTTTTGTTTGGTACAGACTTACATTATATCCCACTAATCGAAGATTTTGGAGAGGAAGCAAATGGGAATAGAACAGCTTTTTGGTGCAAGTTGGCTTTCAAGTTCCAGCTTTTGAATATAACTAGAACTTATGTGTTTGTACTTCCTTAGTGGTAATAGCTTATGTTATACACTACTCTAATGAATTTATGTATACTTAAGAAGGTGGTTTTATATTTTTGATTTAGTTGTCCAACAAGTTTATTATACATCCACGAGGTTATAGCAGAAAGCTGATGAAAATGCTGGGGTGCACATGGTTTCGTCACTTCTCCCAAAATGATGTTTAGTCTTTATACGCTTTGTTTAAGCATTTTTTTTAACAATTTAATAATCTTTTTGAGCTTAGGCAGAGATGGTGTTATAAATCTCGAGATCTCGTGTAATTATGAACTCTCGATTGAGTAACTTGACTCACACAAAGCTATCGCCAATATATATAGAACGAGAGAGTGACCAACTCTAAACTCCAAGCCAGAACTTTTCTTCTTATTCTCTCTTAGAACTCCAACTTAGAGGAGACAATGAAGGGTTCTTGCTCAAAACCAGTGTTGTTCACTTTTACCATCCTTCTTTTTCTTGTTGTTGCTCGAGACATCAGAGTCGTTGCTGGAGAGTCATGTGACCCTATGCAGCTTATGCCATGCGAGGAGGCCATACATAAAGGCTCTAGGCCATCGGGTACTTGTTGCGCCAGGTTGCATCAGCAACACAACTGTGTATGCCAGTACATGAAGAACCCTAATTTCAAATCGTTCCTTGACTCACCAAATGCTAAAAGGATCGCCACTGATTGCCATTTTCCTGAATGCTAGTCTCTCTTCATATTCAGTCTTGTGTTTTTATTACTTTAATGGATTTGCTGTCGTTTTGTGTTAAGTTAATACTCATCATGTTTAATGGTTTTCTTCATGGTTCCTACTTTGGTTAATGATTTTTCTGCATGTGTTTGTCTTCAAAAGATCTTGCTTTCTGTGACATAAATCTGAGATTCATTGATAACAACATGGCTGATAATTCTATTAACATAAGATCTATGTAACATCCAGTTTCAATGACATTAATTACAAAATTTACACTATTTATAAGCAATATTTCTTCTTGCTGCAAATACCATTTACAAAATTCAATCTTTCTTCTTGCTGCAAATAACCTTTGATCAAATTAGCATAACTTAAAATTCTTATATGATTCAAAGCTTTTGACTAAAAAAAACCTGACCAGTGACAATTGTTTCCATAACTTCGCATATCAGATTCAAGGTTAAGAAAAAACATATAATAGGTGAATATATGTAATTAAAATGTAGAAAATTATTTTACCATTGATATATTTCATATGTTAGATCTTTAGTATAATAGGTTTGGAAGTCTTACTCACATAAGAACCCTCGTAATACATAATATAATATTTTTATGTTGAAATATTATTGAATACATCATTATATATAATGTTATCTTAAGTCTAATAAAAAAATAAACGTCTATGAAAGTCAAAAGTAATCTATTAGCAACGATGAAAGAAATTTCAAGCGAGAAAAATATGAGTTTTCCAATGATTATAGATTCAATTTATTTTCTTGGAATTGGGTCCATTGAAAGATAATAAAAAATTAGGATACTGAACTAGAATGAAAGTGTTATTCCCTTAGGCAGCAGAATGCAAACGCTTACAAGTTAGAAAATTGTTCCAAGTATGTTTCATTTTCTTAGGTTGATGTCTTGATTTGATTATGTATAATTGCTCTATGTGCTGAGCTTGTGCAGTTACAGAAAACCCAGTTGCAGATTCATAATTAACTACATGGCTGATAATTCTATTAACATAAGATCTATGTAACATCCAGTTTCAGTGACATTTATTACAAAATTTACACTATTTATAAGCAATATTATTTCTTGCTGCAAGTATCATTTACAAAATTCAATCTTTCTTCTTGCCGCAAATAACATTTTGATCAAATTAGCATAACTTAAAATTCTTATATGATTCTTTAGTGGCTGATGGAGCTTTAACCCCTTCTATTTGTTCAACTAATTAAAACAAAACAAGAGATCAAAACTAAGAAAGAAGAAATAGTTAGATTAACAAATGAAACTTTGATTTCATTTACCTGCATCTTCATTCTCAGTGCCTTTAGATTTAAGCCCGTTTTCTTCACCAGTTTACAACAAATCAATACATAGTTAGTATAAAGAGAAGAGAAAGAGCTAGTTAACAAAAAAATTACCTTTGTGGTTAGAATGAAGAACATGTTCATCATCTAGGTTTGTGACAACAGCACGCCCTTCACCTATTTGATTGAGAGATTCCAATTAAGTAACCATCATCGAAATCAGTTAACTCCTATAAATAAAAGATTTTTGAAAGAGAAACCCTAAAGACCGTAAATTTCGGTCATAAACACTGTAATCTTCAATTTCGTAAATCGAATAACTCGATTAAACCATCCCTAATCTTTTAAATCCGTAAAAAAGGAAACGCGACACAAATTTCGCAACAAAATTAGGAAATCGAAATCGAAAACGTAATCTTTTGAACCCAATTTAGGAATTTACCTTTAGTCATTCTTCTCTCTCTCGAGTGTTTGGCTTTTCTTTCCTTCTTTCTTTTTTGTCTAAAGTGTAAAGAAGAAGTCAGTTTTTTATTATTCTGAAAGGAATACTTAACTTTTATTCCACGAACCCAAGAGTTGAAATTAGCTGGGTCAGAACTGGGCCAGCCCTAGTCTAGTGGTTTAGGACCCTCACCAACGGCTTTTTCGAAACCTGTCCTTTTTTCCTCTTTTGTTAATATTTGTTTCTAAAAACTCTCTACAAATTCTTTATATAATTAAAAACTTCAGATATATTAAATTAATTTCTCTATATGTATCTTACATTTTCAAATTATTTAAATAATTTTACTTTTTATTTTCATAATTTTAATATTACTTTAAAAACTCTTTATAAATTCTTTATATAATAATTTTATTTGCTTAAAACTAAAACTACACATAATAAACAACTTTGATTGGCTAATGTGATTAAAATACAAAAACAACCTTTTTAAAACCATTAGTGAAAATGAGTTGTTTGAAATTCTAATGCCAGAATTTATCTGAATTTTGACAATATAAAATTATTTTCATATAAAAACATATTAGATCACTGTTAAATATATATAAACATGTATGGTAAGTATAAAAATGATATTGTAAAATATATATATATATATATACATTACTACAGAAGGTAAAATATGCAAAGTCGACAATTCAGAGAATGAGGCTAGACAGAAATATTTCATCTCGAATACATTGTACTCAGATTTACAACTAAACTAGATTTTGACCCGCGCTTAAAAGCGCAGAAATTTTTTATGATTAAAAATTTATATAATTGGGTTTTGTCTTAATTTAAAGAATGTTTTGCTATAAAATTAATTCACCAAAATTTGTGGCGATGGTTGTTTTTCATTAGTTTTTAGTTTTAGTTTTTATATTTAGATTTTGTTTTAGATTTTGGTTTTTAGTTTTTAAGTTACTACTTTTGATTTTCAGCTTTTGGTTTGTGTTTTTAATTTTAGACCCCTTGAGTTAGTTTGAACTGATATTACCAACAAACAAATCATAAATAATCGAACATCTAATTTAAAAACTGAAAAGACGGAAAAAAAATTTGCAATAGTTTATTTTGTAAATAAACAAAAGCAAAAAAAAATATAACTTTCATCTTTTGGTTTTTAGATTTGGTTTTTGGTTTTGCTTTACATTTTTTTAAATCAGTAAATTATTTAAGAAAATAAAATAAAAAATTATTGAAAAGTTACCACTGAAATGTATCAAAATAAAGTGATTGTTATTTAAAATAAAAAATACATTAACATATTTTAAATTACATGATTTAGATAAATGATTAATAATTGACAATTTTGTTTTGTTAAAAATATGAAATACCTTTTGAGCCTAAAAATAATAATTTATTTTTTGATCTATTAAGGTGGAAAGTTTATTCAATGTTTTTGGAGTTTTTCCTTAATACTAAGCACAAAAACCAAACTATATAATTTGTTTAAAAAATAAAAGTAAGCCCAAGACTATATCCCATAAATAACCATCGGTTTAATTTAAGTAATACGGTTTAATTAATTATATGGCTTGTTTTACATATTTGTAACACTCTAGAAAGGGTCCAAATTTAAATGACAACTTGTATCAGTAGATAAAAAGAATGACTCAATTTTAATAGAGTAGATATATCCTTAACTACCGACTTACAACAAACCACCATCACAGTTATTTATAACTAGATTTTGACCCGCGCTTAAAAGCACGGAAATTTTTTATCATTAAAAATATAGATAATTGGGGTTTTGTCTTAATTTAAAGAATGTTTTGGTATAAAGTCAGTTCACCAAAAATTGTGGTGATGATTGTTTTTCATTAGTTTTTAGTTTCAATTTTTATTTTTAGATTTTGTTTTAGATTTTGATTTTTTGGGTTTTAATTTTTAAGTTTCTATTTTTGATTTCAGCTTTTGGTTTGAGTTTTTAATTTTTAGATCCGCTGAGTTAGTTTGAACCGATATTACCCAAATTTTTTATGATTAAAAATTTATATAATTGAGGTTTTGTCTTAATTTAAAGAATATTTTGGTATAAAATCAGTTCACCAAAATTTGTAGTGATGGTTGTTTTTCATTAGTTTTTAGTTTCAATTTATATTTTTAGATTTTGTTTTAGATTTTGATTTTTTGGGTTTTAATTTTTATGTTTCTATTTTTCATTTCAGCTTTTGGTTTGAGTTTTTAATTTTTAGATCCGCTGAGTTAGTTTGAACTGATATTACCAACAAACAAATCTCAATTAATCGAACATGTAATTTATAACTGAAAAGATGACAAAATAATTTTCTAAAAATTTTGAAATAGTTTATTTTGTAATAAAAAAGTAAAAAATATAATTCAAGCGCATAATTTTTTATGATCAAAAATTTATGTAATTGGGTTTTATCTTAATTTAAATAATGTTTTGGGATAAAATCAGTTCACCAAAATTTGTGGTGATACTTGTTTTTCATTAATTTTTGGTTTCAGTTTTTATTTTTAGATTTTGTTTTAAATTTTGGTTTTTCGTTTTTAGTTTTTATGTTTCTATTTTTGATTTTCAGCTTTTGGTTTGGGTTTTTAATTTTTAGACCTGCTAAGTTAGTTTGAACTGATATTACCAACAAACAAATCTCAATTAATCGAACATGTAATTTAAAACTGAAAGGATGACAAAATAATTTTCTAAAAATTTTGAAATAGTTTATTTTGTAATAAAAAAAACAGAAAATATGCGTTTTCAGCTTTTGGTTTTGGAATTTAGTTTTTAGATTTGGTTTTTGGTTTTGCTTTACATTTTTTTTAAATCTGTAAATTATTTAAGAAAAATAAAAAATAAATTATTTAAAAGTTACCATTAAAATTTATCAAGATGGAGTGATTGTTATTTAAAATAAAAAATATTAATATGTTTTAAAGTACATGATTTAAATAAGTGATTAATAATAGATAATTTTGTTTTGTTGAAAATATTAATTTTGTTTGGGTTAAAAATATTAACATAAAATATTAACTTGTTTTAAAGTACATGATTTAAATAAGTGATTAATAATAGATAATTTTGTTTTGTTGAAAATATTAAATATTTTTTGGCCTGAAAATAGTAATTGATTTTTGATCTATTAAGGTGGAAAGTTTATTTAATGTTTTTGGAGTTTTTCTTTAATACTAAGCCCAAAAATCAAACAATTAAATGTCATAAAAACAAAAATAAGCTCAAAACTCTATTCTATAAATAACCGTCGGTTTAATTTAAGTAATGCGGTTCAATCAATAATATAACTTGTATTATTTGTAACACTCTAGAAAGGGTCTAAATTTAAATAACAACTTGTATCAGTAGATAAAAAGAATGACTCTATTTTAATAGAGTAGATGTTACGTAGAAATTCGGCTAAACAAAAAGGTATGATATATAACTTGTATTATTTGTAACACTCTAGAAAGGGTCTAAATTTAAATGAAAACTTGTATCAGTAGATAAAAAGAATGATGTTACGTATAAATTCGGCTAAACAAAAAGGTATGATATATAAAGAAAGTTAAAGAATATTCTCTTTTGTCGTTTATTTCCATATAGGTTGTCTATAGTTTTAAGCAAAACCATGTTTTCATCTCAAACAGAGGATGACAATGAACAACGATGATAAGCATTATTGCTGGAAGATAAAAATTCCCATATCTGATTAAAAAATTTTGCTTTTGCGTTTTGATATGATTCCGCTACCATGTATCCGTTTTTTATTTCATGTAACATAGATGTCAACCGACCCGACTAATGTGACTCGATTGGACTAGGCCTATGAAACGTTCTTGGCCTAATAAGAATAATCGACCATGATTTGTTTAGTTTTCTACTTTTTGACATAAAGTTAAAATCAAAATTACTTGTTCCATGCTTAGGATTAGGGCTGGGCATTCGGGGTCCCAATCGGGTTTCGGTTCGGGTTCATTCGGGTTTCGGGTTTTCGGGTTCATAAATTTCAGCCCCATTCGGATATTATAAAAATCCGGGTCGGATTCGGTTCGGGTTTAATCGGGTTCGGTTCGGATTTAGTAACATGTCCAAAATCCAGTTGAACCCGAAATAGTTTCGGTTTCGGATACTTATTTGGTTATCGATTCTAAAAATGCTAATTTATACTCAATTATATTCACTATATTTTCAATTTTTTTATTAAATTGTGTATTTAGCTTCTACAAATCGTATTGTTCTGCTTCTAAATAATATTATGAAACTCATCTATCAACAATATAAGATTTGTCATTGAACTATATGTGACAACACTATCATGATTAATGATAAACCAAAGTCTTGTATGAACGAGAATCATACATAATGAAACATAAAAAGTTAAAGTTAACAACTAGCAATTATATAAACGTAAGAAGTAATATTGAAAATTAAAAAAAACAACATTATTTAAACTTCAAAACAAATTTATTCGTAACTGAACTTCAAATGTAATGTCAATCATAAACATTAGTAACAACCAAATAACACTATATATTAGATTAAATATTTGAGTTAATTATTCATATCATAACTAATTATTATAGGTACTTAATAATATATTAATGTGTTTATGAAACATATTAGAAATTTAGATTGAGTATGATATAAGTTTTTTTGGAATTTTAAAGTTTCGGGTTCTTTCGGATATCCATTTAAGTTCGGGTTCGGTTCGGATAAAACCCATAACCCGAAATACCGTAAAACAAGATCCATTCGGTATTTATGTCGGGTTCGGATCGGTTCGGATTCCTTTTTATCGGGTCGGGTTCGGTTCGGATTTTCGGGTTTCGGTTTTTTTGCCCAGCCCTACTTAGGATATAGAGAATTTTTAAAGTAATGTTTTGTTGATGATATGAGTCATATGATATAAGAAAAGAAATCATAAGAAATAAACATCCATAAATTTGGATTAGCCCCACCATTAAAAAATAATAACTGATACTTGTTTGATAACAACAGACCGTATCCTTATCTTCGTCGCTTCACTCTCTCACATAACCACACAACAAAAACACAAATGGCTCTCACCGTGAGCACCGGTGGCGGAGGAGCTAGCCTCCGCTCCATAGACCTCACCGACTCTTCTCGTAACCTTTTCTCCACCTCCAGACTCCATTACCCATCGAAAACCCGTCTTCACATAGTCTCTGCCTCAAAAAAAACATCCTCCCAAACCGGTCGGTTCGACAGCAAGAAACGTCGTACACTCGTCCCGACAACAACTAAAGAACAGCAAGAAGAGAGCAACGGTCTTTACGACGAGAACCCACCTTATCAGATAGAAACCGCCTACGACGATGGCGAAGATAGGTTTGCGGTTAACACACGCTTCAGAGGTGATCCAAAAGACGCGCCAAAGATTTCGGTTAAGGATCTTCCTGGACTTGAACCGGATCCATTCGAAGGTCCTCAGTGGGATGGTTTAGGCTTCTTCGTTCAATACTTGTGGGCTTTCGGAATCCTCTTCGCGGTAAGTTTCACTCGTTCAACTTCTGTTATACTCTGTTTGTTTATTAGAGTTGATCGGTTTAGTGTAAACCGTGTATTTAACCGGTTCTTTCTTTCTAAAGTAGTTCTAAGAGTTCAAATTTCTTAAAACAATGACACATCTATCTACAGTATTGTTCAAAAGTGTTTCTTTTGTTCAGGATAAATTTAACACTAAAAATAATATAAAATAGAGTTGATCATATTGTATGATTGGTTTAGTGTAAACCGTGTATTTAACCGGTTTTTGTAAACTCTCTGTATATATAAACAGAGTAACAGATGCCATGTTAGAAAAGTTGAAGAAGATGAAATGTGAAAATGAAAATGTTCTGTAACAGAGTTTGTTACTCTATTAATATTTACTCAGAGTTTACAAGAACCGGTTAAATGCGTGGTTTACACTAAACCAGTCAGACATTTTGATCAATTTTAATATTGTTTCATGCGATTAATGGTTTTTGATGGTGTAACAGTTAGTATCCGGTGGTATTGCGGCGGGGACGTACAATGAAGGTGCGACGGACTTCAAGGAGACGCCAGTGTATAAGGAGGCGATGGAGTCTCGTGACCTTCTTGATGAAGCAGAGGGCTCGAACTCTGAAGATGTGTTTGAGTCTAATCCGACAGAAGTGGCGCCTAGTTTGGAATAGTTTTTAAGTTCTGTGTGTTAGATCATGAACTTCTTGTCTTCATAAATGTTACAGAATCAAAGCTAAAGTGGTTACTAAACCAAGATTTTTCTGTTTCTTGATTTTCATTTCAAGAACTGTAAAAGTTTAGAAACATACAGAAGAATCTCTTCTTGATTCATAGTAGAAAACTTGAAACAGGTGAATGTAGCTAAACCAAGAATGTAGTTAACTGTGCAGATAGATTCATATGAGGAGATTTTTTCTTGGAGACTAAAGTTCTTTCTTCTTGTTTGAAAGATAGTGGTGGTTGGTTTCTTGAGTATTTAAGGTCTGGATGAATTGGTTTGGTGCGTGGACAGGTAATGTTACTGCACACATGATGTGTGTTTATTTGGTTGTAACACTTGATTTCTTCATTTTTCTGTCTTATTTAGTATTTTCAACTTCATTCATACATTATGATGCTGTTGACGAAGAGAAAGTTGCAAAAGTCATTAAGGTACAAATATATACTCAAAATTAAGCAAACAACAAGGTCGTTGTAGTATAGTGGTAAGTATTCCCGCCTGTCACGCGGGTGACCCGGGTTCGATCCCCGGCAACGGCGTGATACTCTTTTTTTAATCTATCTTTTTATTTTGTTTTCTTTTTTTAATCTATCTTTTTATTTTGTTTTTCCTTCACTTTAGGTACTTATGTGTCAAAAGGCTGTTAGGACAGTATATGGATGGATTGATGATGCTATAAACAAGAATTCGAACACAGAGCATGCAAAGACTAATGCCATGTAGTCTGACAAAGCTAAGTTCAGGATGTTTTGGTTACGGGAGAAGATCAGCTAATGTACTTATGTGTCAAAAGGCTGTTAGGACAGTATATGGATGGATTGATGATGCTATAAACAAGAATTCGAACACAGAGCATGCAAAGACTAATGCCATGTAGTCTGACAAAGCTAAGTTCAGGATGTTTTGGTTACGGGAGAAGATCAGCTAATGTAGAAGTTTATGGCTCTCCAGAACCGCTTGATGTGCCTGTGGATTCAGCCATCCATGGTGAGGAAACATTACAAGGTGATGAGAGATGCCTGAGGTTGATGTATTGTCTAATGAGTTTTGAGTATGCCCACCTTGTTTTCACATCCTCTCACTGGTAATAGCTTTTGGCATGTGATGTCGCGGCTTCTGCTTGTGGTAACTGACACTAGTTCAACAGACAGGCCGGTCAGCAATATGATAAAAATCAACTTCTTGTGATCTCCTATGGATTTGTTTAGTGTACATAATGTAAAGAGTGATCTCTTTGATGAAATCAACTTCTTGTGACAGATACTTTTTTCAACAAGATATTATGTGCTTCTATAGTGGTTCTAAAGAGAGACAAATCAATCATGTTACTATGGCAATATCTAATGGACGTATAATTGTGTCACAACAGAATATTGATCAGTGAATCCAGTGTTGCTTGATTCACATGTTTCATGAGTTACGTGGAGAAAAAACTAAGGAATATGAAGAATTTTCTTTTGACACAGTTGAAAGAATTAAACAGAACATAAGAGAATGAAACCACAATTCTTCATGGAATCTCTAGTTAAAAAAAGAGATGAATCATTGGAGCTCTGATGGATCTTGAAGAAGTGATGCTCTTTGCGGATTTGAAAGCAAAAGTTCCTGCATATCCCTTGGTAGTACACTAAACACCGCCTGTAAATCCTTCTTCAGTTTCTCAAAACTTGCTTCTGAATCTGCACCTCCTCCTCCTCCTGATTCCCTCAACTGCAAAAGATTGTTCTTAATATGTTATCTAAGTCTACGGTTCAGCTGCAGCAGAGGGAACTAGTTCATGCAAGTAAGAATCAGAAGGGAAGATATAGCATACCTTGACTTCTTCATTAATGTATTTCTCAATGGCATCAAAGGAATCCACAGCTTCAATTTCATTCATCTGAGATGTAATCTGCCTCATATCAGTCTTCATTCTAGCCACCTTCCATAATCTACGTTGTTCTTGCTCAGCTACAGCACGCCGTCTTTGGAACCATGGGACAAAATTAGGCCCTTGTAGAAACCGCCTGAAAACAATAGTTTCCAGAATAAGACAACAACTCCAAAGATTGTCAAACTCAAAGAGTGTACAATACCTATACAAGTCAGGCCAATTTGATTTCATGCGTTTAGACAAAAACTTCCCCACACCTCTCGCGGATAAGTTCATAAGAAACTCATCAGCACTAAACGATGGAAGCGGAGGAGGGGCCACATAAGGTGAAGTTCCATCAGAAGGAGCGTTAACTTGGAAATAAGGACCAAAAGGAGCCAAGAAGTTTGTAGTCAACTCCAAGAAATGCCGTCTCAGAATCTCATTATTCACAACAGACATTGACTCCTCAACTCTCGGAGACATCCCAGCATCAACAAGTCTATTCAAAACGCCCGTATCCGGCTTCGTTACCGCAGAGTAACTCGTCCACACAGCTTCTTTATGCTCAGTCATAAGACACAAAGGTCCATCTCGTCTAAGTTTCACAGCGTTCAGCAAGTTTGTAGGAGAGAATCTCCTCAAAGAAAGCTGCTGAACACCTAAACCTTCAGACTTACCACCGGATAATCTACCAGTAGAAGACCTACTTGAAAACGGCACACGGTTTGAGTTCAAAGAAGGAGTTCCAACAGAGACAACATGCGGCATATTCCGAAGCGCTTTAAGGAAAAAAAGATTAGTAACACCCAAAACCATAGGAGGGAAACTCTCTCCTTCCCGGAGAGAGTTCAACCTCGCAAACCCCGGATCATGTATAGTGAAATACGGTCTAAAGTCCACACTACAAAACAACGGAGCAACCAAACTCACAAGACAAGCAACAGCCTCCGAACACTGCGGAGGCGTCGGCGCTATAATAAGTATCGGCTCACCGATCAACAACAACTCCCACAACGTCCACAACTGCAACAACAACCCTCTATAAACCCCAAACAAATCCGCATCATGGAACAGCCCCTGAGGAACAGACTGATTCGTAGGAAGCAAAGGAGCCATGGAAGAAGCAGACTCCTCATACGAAACCCCATCCTCCAAAGGAAGACTATGCGGAGGAGGCAAATTCACTTTAAGCATCGCGTTACCAATAGGCAACTCCATGAGCTTCCCAGGCACAGGAGGAGGCCACAAGGAGACAAAACCAGCAACATGTTCAATAGCTTTCTCCCCAACATCAAAATACAAAGGACCAATGATCTGAAGCAAAGGTCTAAAGACACTAGAGTAAGGACTGTGCGATAGTATCACAACAGACTTCTGCTCACCTCCACGTTTCAGCCTCTCGTCGTGTCTTTGCCTGTTGAACACGTAACCGTAGAGGAACTTGTCGTCTTTGAGGAAACGGAAGAAGAAGATGCAGTCGTGGATGCTGGAGCGGTTGTGTTTCTGCGAGACGGAGTCCGGGAAGGAGTTGAAGGAGACGGAGAGCTCTTCTTGCTGGGAGAGGGAGCCTTGTGGGTAGGATGATTCTAGGATCTGGCCTTGTTCGAGATCGAATCTCATTATGCAGAAGGAGTGGACCCATTGGGATAAGGAGGCGAGATCGGGTTTGATGGTGAGGTCTGGCTTCACGGAGAAAGAGGGAGAGCGACTCATCTCAGATTCTCTTTTTACCCATTAAAGAAAAATGGGATCTTTCTCCTTGTCAGCTATGTTTGAGCAATAAAGGAGATTCATTTCGAAGTACCCAGGAGGTTTGATTCAGTAAAGATTGTTCCTTTATGGAATTTGGTTCAGAAAGGGAGAAACTTTGGAGCTCGGAATGTTGGATCAGCTTTCTTTGATTTGGATGCAAGAACAGGGGAGGTTGAATTAGGGTTTTTTCTGAGAGGAGGAGGAGGAGGAGATGGGTTGTAATGTGGTGAATTGAGTTATTTAAAGTTTGAGTTTTGGAGTTTCGATCTGAAGAAAGAGAATCATCGGAAGGGAGATGGACGAGGAAGACGATGATGATGGTTGAGGGTGGATGTTAGGAGTTGTTGTATCTGTTTCTAAATTGAATAATAGGTCCTCTATATTTCATACTTCTTTACAACAAGGGTTGGCGTTTATTCAGATACCAGAACGACCCGAAAAAACCCAAAATAGCAAAATATCCAAACCGATATTAAATTAGGGGAGATTAGATATCCGAACCTAAATGGATATCCGAAAATAATCGAACATATATATATATACACTTGATCATATATTTCTAGTTTATTTCTATTATTTTATCAAAATATTTATTTTGATGTTTTTCATTGTTCAAAATCAAATAATATACATATAAAGTGATATAATACTCACTTAAATTGCATGTTAAGTTTCTTGTTTCATGCATTAACATAAGTTATATTTAAAAATCTTATAACAATAACTAATTTAGTTTATTTTTATTTTCAAAATTTTACTTCCAAAATCTATTAATCGTCCAAATTAAAATTAAGAAATCAATTAAGTTAATGGTAAAATTGTAACTACAAGAACTTGAAGGAAGAATGAAAATTTTTGATATTT
Organism: Eruca vesicaria subsp. sativa; assembly: GCA_932364175.1. Classification (NCBI taxonomy): domain Eukaryota; kingdom Viridiplantae; phylum Streptophyta; class Magnoliopsida; order Brassicales; family Brassicaceae; genus Eruca; species Eruca vesicaria. The sequence continues at coordinate 157,801 of CAKOAT010126265.1, read as the reverse complement.
TTTTTCAAAATTATAATATCTGAATCCGATTTAAAATAACCGAACCCAAACTTAAAATATCCGAATTCGATATGATATGTAAAAGTATCCAAACAGATTTTATATCTCTATATCGATATACCCGAAAATCCAAAAGTACCCAGTTCAAACCCAAACCAAAAGTACCCAATTCGAACCCAAACGCCCAGCCCTACTTTAGAAAGTTACCATATACTTCAGGAGACCTATTATGTGATTAAGTTGTTGAAGATGTTAAGAGAACTTGCTTCTTCTACTGTGTATTATTATTGCATAGTGATTTATATACGAATCAGTCTCTTTATTCTTAGCACATTGTCAGCAGACTGATTTATCCAGTTTGTATCACAAACTCTGTTATTTACATCATTGCCACAGGCCGTGGGTTTATAAAGTAACTTAACTGTTACAGCAACTACTTGAGACGAGTGTAGGCAAAAACGCCGAGACAGCCAATGGCCAAAGCAAGAAGAACAGGTAGAGTGGAGGTTTCGAGGTTCTGTGTTGCGCTGTTTGTTCTGTTGCTGTCTAGTCTCTCTATGCGAGACCTTTCTCCAACATACTCTCGAACAAGATTGCTTAGCGTGTCCACTTGATGCATTATCTGACGTTGTCCACGAGCAAGCAGTATAACCTGTTCCAGATGTTAAAGAGTATACAAAAATCACTAAACCTCTGATGCTCTGTTGATTCTGTTAGAGTGAAGCAAATGCGAGGATAATAGTGAGCATGTAAGAGTTGTAAACATACCTCTTCCATCAGAGGAGACTCTCTTACAAGCTGAGATGCGGATGAGGAGAGTGATAAGAGGGAACCATTACCATTTTCCATTGGTAAAGCCAAGTTGTGTTGACTACCTGAAGCAGCTATCCTGTTAGGGATCTTGGAATTCAACTCTTCGATGCGGGTCGTGAAGTCATCCATCCTCTCGTTCAGTGTTGATATTTGATCTGACAGCTGAGTGATAACACCCTACAGAACATTTATATGTTCAGTTATTCTGAACTCTCTCAGGGCAAAAGAAAACAGAGACACCACTTTACCTGATTTGGAAGAGTGGCTGGTGAAGCAGGGGCTCTGGCATCTAACATTCTATTGTTAACAGCAAGCCTTGTCAAGTTAGGCAACACTTTATGTCTTTGATTTGTGTATGACTTTGACACACCGCTGTTAAATTGTGCATCATCAATACACAAGTCAGATGATTCCCTGACGTAACATATGTTGTCTTTTATTCTTACATTCCTGTCTTTTTTCTCAAAATAAGCTAATCAAGGAGAAGGAATAAGAGGAGATACCCGTGAAGATACTTCATTCTACTATCAGCAGACGCTCTTGAGAGAGCTTCTTTAGGGCTAGAAACTGTATCATCATCTAAGCTCAGTTTTGTCTTCAAATCATCTGGCAAAGCCTGAAAAACATATCAAACTACCATCATGAACACAATCAACCAAAATCTGAGTGTTATAAAGCACAACTCATACCAAAACATCATTCACAAGCCTCTCTAGCTGTATCTGTTCAATATATGTATGTGGAACATATGAACCTTCCAATCCAAGTTGGCTGGCCACATTTTCGACGAAGGAACGGTCTCTACCTTGTACCTTCATAATATTAAATGGAAAAAAATTGATTACTAGTTTCGTAATACCAACCTAAAAGACAGTTTAAGCTTTTACAGATAGCAAGAGAAGCAGATACTACCTGAACATATGTCCGGTTCAGTTGTTCCAACCAATCAGTCTTTACAATAACCTTCTCATCAGCAAAGATATGACTCTTTCGTTTCAAGATTGTTGCAATGGTATAACCTAATGCCATTAATCCTCCGAGAAGGCGAACACTGACTTCAAAAGTTATTCTAGGTGATATAATAAATGGACGATCTGTAACCCATTCCTGAAAGCAAAAGACACTGAACGGTAAGCATTCATCTGTTCATAATCTGATATGGCGTTTCTACATAAGAACAATAGTCTAAACAAGTATTAACCAAACCTCAAACATGAGATTATATTTTCCATCCCGGTTTCTCATTCTGAGATATGATTGGCATGCTTCAGGATCCTCTCCTGGTGGTAACAGATAGATGTCATAAGTTTCCTCTGTACGCTCCTTGAAATCCTCAGACATAACTGCTTTCATTTGTTCTGGTGTTACAGCCTTCGTTGACTAAACAATAAGATAACAAAACTCACTAATATAGTACTTTCAGTTGCAGATAACATAAGAGCGCCACAATATACACATTTTAGAAATAATAACGTTGTAACCTTTAGAATATATGTTGGATTCTGAAAGCCACTGAAGGGGTTAAACTTGTTTTGGATCTTGATATGAGCTGTCTTCAAGTCTGGTTCAATAAACGCCTTGTACATAGGATAAACCTGGTTGGAGAAAAACACACATAACCATCATTTTCATGCTCTATCAAGACAAAAAGTAAAAGATAAGAAAAGTTTAGCATGAAAAACCGTCTCAGATATCTGATGAATGATTTCTTCAGGCTCCTGACCAGCACGTTGAATGTCACGCAAAACACGCTTGACAAGATCAAAATGCACTCCACCAGTGACAGAGACACGAAGGTCTAGAAACGGCCTTAGCTTCTCACTCAAAGCGTATATGCCTTCAAGAATAACAATGCGAGAGCTAGGCACTTCAAGCGTTCTACACAAAAACAAGAACTAAACAGATAAGTCATAACAGATATGTAGCTCTTTAACAACTATTAGTTCTTTCAAAAAACAATACCTGTAACCAATTCTGGAACTTGACTTGAAGTCATATAATGGAACCTGAACAGACTTCCCATCCTTTAACCCATGTAAATTATCAAGAAGTGTATCATAATCAGTCAACCTTGGATCTACAACAAAACCAAAACATTCCATTTAAACCTAACAAAAAAAACAACTCAAACCAAACCACAACAAGATAGTTTTGATAACATACCATCAAAGTTCCCATCAATCACACGACTCCCATCATTATAATTATCCATATTTATAATAGCAATACTAGGCATAAAGTTAAGAATCTTCTCAGTAAAAACAGTCTTCCCAGCTCCAGAAGGACCAGCTAAACCAACCAAGATAAGCCCATCGTTCTTCTGAGCCAACAGCTGACAAGCACGGATCACAGCGTAGAAGCCTTTCTCAAAAGACAAAGGATCCTCAATAGGAACAATCTCGTATCTTCCAGAGTCTTTTCTTTTGATAAGCTGAACTTGATCTCGTAACAATCCGTGTCTCCTTCTAGGTGACAGAGCAACAGAGCTCTCAAGCACCATTTTGCAAGCTAGAAAACAGAAATTACATTTAAAAAAAAAAAAAAAAATCAAAACTTTTTGTTATGAAACCAATCTATTATACAAGTCTACTCAATAATCTTTAACATGCGTATTGAAAGTTCCTAAATTTATTACAAATTATTAAAATTTGTGCTTTAATCTTACTGTAACACCATTTGCAAGCAGAAGAATAAGAAAATCTAGAAACACACAGAAAAAAACATCAAATTTTTTTTTCATGAAATTAATCTGTTATACAAATCTGCTTAATAATCTTAACAATATGGAGCAAAGGATTCACATACGTATTGAAAGTTCCTAAGTTTAGTACAAATTATTAAAATTTGAGCTTTAATCTTTACTGTAACACCATTTGAAAGGAGAAGAATAAGAAAATCTAGAAACACACAGAAAAAAAACATCATTTTTTTTTTCATGAAATTAATCTGTTATACAAATCTGCTTAATAATCTTAACAATATGGATCAAAAGGATTCAGATACGTATTGAAAGTTCCTAAATTTATTACAAATTATTAACATTTGAGCTTTAGTCTTACTGTAACACAGCTTTGAGAACAGTTTACAAACAAAATCAAATATGTATAACAATCCGAATCTGCAAGCTAAAAAACAGAGATTATATTTTTATGAAACCAATCTATTATACAAATCTACTCAATAATCTTAACAATATAGATCAAAAGGATTCACATACGTATTGAAAGTTCCTAAATTTATTACAAATTATTAACGTTTGAGCTTCAATCTTACTGTAACACGACTTTGAGAACAAAATCAAATAGGTGTAACAATTCGAATCTGATCGTAGACAACTAGAGACGATCTAAAAACGAGAATCTGTAAATAAGAGTAGAGAGTTTAACCTACCGGTTGAAAGAGATGGGGAAGAATAACGGTTGAAGATATTTTGGTAGGAGTCAATGAGAGGGAAGACGAGTAGTCTTATGTAACTAAAGCGATGACGAGAAATCACTAGAGAGAGTAAGAAAGATCAAAGACTGAACCGGTCATACCAGCCATCTTAAAGTGACTTGGTTTATCAAAAGTTTTGGACCGAACCGAAAACTTAATGATATGAGAGTAACTAACTGAAACAGTGAAGAAACCTAACCAGAAAGTAACTGGAGTTGCTGTCTTGTCTTTGTTCATTGTTTTTTTTTTTTCTTTAATAATACTTTTTATTCTTCTTCTTCTTCAAAAGGAGTACCTTTACAACAAAGGATAAGAAAAGAGTCTTTGTTCATTGTTACTTACTAAGAGATTTATATTCTATTTTTTTCACATTTTTTAATAAAATACAATAAATTTATTAGTTTTTTGTATTTATCTTTTTTCCTCAAATTTAAATCAATAAAAAATTAATTAGTGCAATTAAGTTTTTTGAATTTACAATTAATTAATAAAACATGCATTGAAAATATAAAATATTGATCTTTTATAAACAATTTTTTTCTAGAATATGTATCTATGAGGAACAGAGGAAGTAACGATTATGAGAAAACTAAAAACGATTACATAAATAAAAACATTTTTTCATTAAAATTAAAAGCATAATATACATATCATTCTTCTTCTAGTTTTTTTTAATATTCTTACCAACGTGGATAAAAACATTTCTTAACCTCTTATTAGGAAAAGAAAAAACATCTTCTTAACCTACGTACTATTTACAAGACAACTTAAAAGCAAAAGAAAAAAAAACCTTAACGTTCTTCTTCTTCTTCTTCTTTCACTCTTACTCTTGATTCACCTCCATTACCACCTTGTTCTTGCTTTTCTCCCTCTGCTCCTTCTTCTTGGATGATTCTTTCTCCTTTTTCTTCTGCTTGACTTTAAAATCATGCACTTCCCCATAGTATGGCAACCTTGATCGTGGGAGAAGAGGAGCTCATCTTCAGGAAGTGAGAAATCATAGAGAGAGATAGAAAAGACTGTGAGAGAGAGGGATGTGGAGTTATAGAGATCGTGATGATAAATTATGATCACTACAAGAAATTTGTGTTTTAATAGCAAACGAGCATAGCGTTTTTTCCGATTATGCTATGATTGATATACCCGTTAGTTTTAGATAGCGTTTGTATATTTGAAAACGCTATAATAGAATAACATATTTGGAATCGCTATGATAGCTTATAGTTTTTTCTGTAACGCTTATGTTTAATAGCAAAATATAACTAAAAACGCTATGTTTGGCTTTTCGAACCCCTAAACCCTAAACAACTTTTTGAACCCTATATGATAAATACAAACTTCAAACTTTAATATTTCATCATCAAATTTTAAAATTAACTTCAAGTCTTAGATACAAACTCAAAATTAATCTTTTCTCAAAAATTAATCTCAAATCATAAAAATTTAACCTTTAAACCGTATACTCATAATTTTATTTTCAGATTTTAATTTTAAACTCTACAAGTAATTAAAAAATAAAATCTCAACACTAAAAAAATTCTTTTAATAATTTAAACTAAGTTATAACATTAATATTTACAATATTCAAAATATTTATCTCTATATAATACTAAAACTACAATAAAAATAAAAAACCACAATTAGTAATTTCCTTTGTGCTTAGAAAAAAATACAGCAATCCTCCTTCTACTCTTTCATTGGCTGAAACAAAAAGTGTGTGGATGGCAAAATATAGACCATTGATTAAATCTATTGAATGGTTCAGATTTATTTGATCTGAAACAATTTTCTTATCTTTGTATTCTACAGTACGACAAACTCTCTAGGTAACATCTTTTTTCTTCTTCTTTACAGTCTCATCAAAGACAATCTGTGTTGCTTCCTCTCTCTCTCCCTCGTCCCTTTTGCATCTCATCAAAGATAGTCTTCACCGCCAACCTCTCATCTTTGTATCTTATCTCTTCTCCACCTCTGTCTGCCCACGTCTTTTCGTTACGATCTCTACCATCGCGAGATCTCTATCTCTGCCATCTCCATCATCCAATCTGTCTTCGTTAATGACAGAGGCCTCCTTCTCTGCTCCGTGAAGAAGTGACGCCTCCTCTTCTTCTTCTTCATGACAACTCATCTGCGCCTCCAAACCTCCTCTCCTCCACAACTAGCGTAAGATGGCTCCTCCTCTTTATCTCTCTCTTTTAGATCTGATTTTTTGTTCTTGATAAAAGTTGTGGATTGTGAGCAAAGTTGGTGATTGTTAGCAGATGTGGTGGTCATTGGGTTTGCAGCTAGGAGGCGATGAGAAGCTGGCGGTCGTGAGAAGAGTGGTGGCCATGGGCCTTTCTGTGAGTAGGCAACAGAGATGCTAGTGGTTGTGAGAGGAGCTTGTCGTCGTGGAGCTATCGGCGAGGAGGCGGCTAAGAAGATTAGGTTTTGATTAGTTTTAATTAAAATTAGGTTTAGGTAAGATTAGGTTTATTTTTTTTTAAAAATCTGGTTTAGTGTAAACCGCTTCTTATTTCATATTGAATGTAATTTATAATGTTTAATAAATAAAGATTCTATTACGCGTTTATTTCTAAATAATTAAAATAAAAATAAATATTTAAAATAAATATAAATAATCAAAATAAATAATTAAAATAAATAATAATTTAACGTAAATAATAACAAAAATTAAACGTTATTAAAAAATATTTAATTACATATAAAGAAACGCTATACTATATCACAATATAATAGCAGTAGCAAAAACCGCTATCTATTGTGCTTGACCTACTATGACGGGCGATGATACAGCGTTCCTTAAACCGCTGTTGAATCGTTAGATAACGTTTTTCGTCCGCTAGTAAAGCCCATTTTTCTTGTAGTGGATAGACTGGTTTCACATACGTTTTTAGTGTACATAACATATTGTAATCTCATTTATCAGTTGTCTTATTTTAACTATTTAACTATTCATGTGATTATGTGTAAGATTAAGAAAACATGGTATTGTTTTAGTATTTGACTTTATAAATATGAGAGAATAGTTTAAAATCACCTTAAACATTTGCTTTGTTCTTTGTTCTGCAGCTTAAAACTATAATCAACGTTTCTTCCTCAAATATTAGCTTTTGTTGAGCAAATTTTGAGCAAATTTTGTATCTTACTACGTAATTTTCCTTACATTTTATTCTTATGATAATTTATTACTTCGAAGTTCGAACATATCATTTGTAAATCTTAACGAACTAAATAAAAGTACCTGGAGTAATAGATTTCTTGATATCTAAATTATTACAGTAATATGTAAACGCCTAGCAACTAGCACACAAACACACATTTTTCGAAGTATTACAATACACAGTGATCATCTAATGCTTAAATTCCGACAGTGATGTTCATTCCTTTTAGAGTATTAGCTTCAACGAAAAAGCATGCAACTATCTCGCTTTCAAAAAAACACTAAAAATTAAAACTTGGATGCATCTACATTGCATGTGAACATTTGTGAGAATCGATTAATTAATTACGAATTAAAAATATCGAGCGTGTTTTTGGAGTTTTGCAAGCTCGCTTTACCATTGTTAAAAATACAGCATTGTTTTGGGATAAAATTAAAATTGGAAAGATTATGTGAGCATGTATCATACTCCATAATATGATAGTACAAGACGAACGAGATGGATACAATCAACATGATGCTTCAGAGTTAGAACAAGGAAAAGACCACGGGACTTCACATGTCGATCTAACATATTCTACAGATATGCCTTCCAATATCGCAAATATGATGGGTGTTCGAACAAAGATTTGAGATAGACAAATGCATCAACAACTAAAAGGTGATTTGGTCAAACATATTTGGTGTAGATTTGGAAATGAAGACAACAACTGATCTCGGATCACTCGCAAGTGAAGGAAACCTATTTCATGTAACCAAATACATATTTATTACTTTTGACTAGCAAATTTGTTTTTTTGTCTTATAGATTTATAATTTTTTTTTGATAATTTTATGTATACTTTTTTTTTGAGAATCAATGAAAATATAAACTAAAGAGTTGATCAATTCAAAGATACGTAAATGAATATACTGATAACCTTTTTTACAACTCATGCATATATAAATTTTACACTAAAACTAAATTGTAACAATGGTTGATATTTATTTTAACATTACTCGTTTATACTAAATTTATTGTTTTAACATTACTTAATCAATATGTTAGATTAAACCGTAAATCTAATTTTTTTGCGTGGATCCCGTGGTCCATCACATTGTCTTTGAAATGAAGGAAAACATTATAAAGAAATGGTTCAATCATTCCAAGAATCTCCTCGATAACTTAACTTGCATAACAAGAACCACATTGGTAGCCAGTAAGAGCCCTTTAGAAGCTTGCATAAGAAGAAACATCGCTGAATTGCTCTTTCCTTCTCCTTTAAACCAACCATTTCCTGATCATAGTAGATTAGTTATGTAGAGACTAGAAACGACTCATCATGTACTTCTTGGAAATGAACGGGAAGGTCTCACCTTACTATGTCAAGGCATTGTGCAAAGTTATCAATAAATAGTTGAATCATTCAGAGAAGCTCATCTATACCCTAGCTTGTGCTTCTCTTATACAAGAACTGTAGTTTTATATGGAGGGAAGAATTAAAAACTTTATATCATTTTTATTACCATATCTGACCAAACTAATGTTACATAAAATTAGTTTTGTTTTTTAATAATTCCGGCAAAAGGACCAAACAGAGTACCGACATAAAGCCTTCCTTTGAATTCGTTAACCTCGCTGACCAAAGTATCCCCAAACTTATCCTTCACCGAAATTGTCTGAAGCACTTTACCATTAGAATCAACTTTAACCGCCGACGGGTTTGTTGGTCCGGTGGCTGTGTTCACGACCGAAGCAACCCAAAAGTTTCTAGAAGAACCGATCCTCTTAATGTTGTCAGGATTCGAAACCGCATTAGTGAAGTCTTCCGAAGTGCCAGCTTTAGGTCCCTTGACCCAATACCTCTTGATGTTACTCTTTGTGAACTGACTAACCAGTACGAACGAACCGTCTGAGCTAACGGCACAACCGGCTGAGCCACTTAGACCTTCCAGCAATACAGTCACGGCATCTTTTGATGGGTCATACTTGAAGAGTTTTCCGGTAGCGTCTTTTGATGCCACTGCTTTCAACACGTCGCTATATGCCCAAACATACTGATTAGTAATAACAAATGTTTTTTTTTTAACTTATTTGAAGTTAATAATTTACTTAAATATGAACATCATTCAAACAAAATGTATAACATCGAACTAGGGAAACTTGATCGTACAATAACAAAAAATATACTTATTATAGATCTAATAGTCATTCATCAAATTAACCCTATCGATCTATTAACATATAACCTTACAAAAATAAATTATGCCTAGGTAAGTTTTAATCATTTTAAAAGTTGTACATATAAATTATGCAATGTTTAAAAAAACCATTTGGAAAAACTGTTTCGAAAGTCTAGACTGACCTTTGTTTTAGATTTGATATAACAAGGTTTGTAAAAATTTCTACATTAGTTTTGTTTATAGAATATGTAAAAATTATTTATCTATGTAAATAGAAGGAAAATGAAACTTTACCCAGGGGTAAATTTTGAGCTGAAGGAAGTGAAATAGACGACGCCAGTAGTGGGATCAACGTCGAGACCATCGAGGAACAAGAAGGGCTTGCCGTCAACGCTGTCGGCGATCTTCCTGGCCAAACCGCCGCCGGGAAGGATGACGTGGAGACCCAACGGAGCATCGGCCACGTAGAGATCTCCTGTTTTGTTGTTGAACGCTATTCCCGCCGGGCGGCCGCATTTACTCATATAAGCTGTTCCAAGTGCCCCATCGCACCACTGCGACTTCCTAAAATAATTTGTCGATTTTTAAATAAAACAATAACAAGACAGAATATGTAAATTTGACTTTATGGAATGTAATTTAATATTCTAAAAACAAGACATAATGCAAATTTGACTCGGTGGAATGACTTTACATTTTCACATCGAGACATAAGGCATTACGTATTCATTAAATGAGAGAAGACGAACTAGTAACTACACACGGTAAGAGTCAGTCTACAACATGCAACGATTACTTCACGAGTCAACGTCATTAACTACATTCATGGTATGATAATTAGTAACATTCTATACCCATTTCGTTTCATAAAAGATTTGTTAATCACGAAGTCTTATACGTACTAGTAATTGGAACAAGAAAAAACAATAATCAAAGATAATATCACAAAAGTTATACTCCCTCTCTGTTTCACAAATAATGTCATTTTAACTTTTTAATTTTATTTCAAATAAGTGTCCTTCTACATTTCCAATATAATTTTTCATATTAAATATCTTTCTTACCTTTATAAATAACCAATAGATGTTTTGTTAAATAATTTTCATTTAAACAACTATATAATAAATACATTAGTATATTTTATTGATTGTTTAATATGCGTGAATATATTAAAGTGACATTTATTCTGAAACGGTAGAAGTATAAAGTTATCACGTAGGCGTTTGTAGCAGTAACTCCATAACACAATACTCCATTCGTTTCAATATAAATGTCACTTTAACATATTTCACGCATGAAAATAAAAAATATATTAGTATGTTCTTAGTTAACGTATAATTATTTAAGTAAAATAATTTTAAAAATAGCATCTATTGGTTAATTAAAAGGATAAGAAAAATATTATGTATAAAAAATTATATTAGAAATATAAAGTGATACTTATTTTGAAACAAGAAAAAAAAATGCTAGAATGACAATTATCTAGAAACATAGAGAATATGAAAACACTTCATTAGACTCAACGAAGACAATGTTAAGAAATATTTTACCAAACATGACTCCATTTATTATCCAGAGGTTTTGAAGGAAATAGTTGGATTAAAAAGTAGGTTGCTGCAGACTGCAGTTGCCCTCTCCCGAAGAAAGTACGTTGATAAAATTATAACATGCTCTGGCTATGAAGTTCATAGAGATATTCGTATATTAATAACGAAGTTTTGTCAATGCCAACTATCTCGTTTCAAATATAATTTCCAATTATCCTTAATTCGTTGTTTGCATGTGAGACGAAAATATAGCTTTCTTATGGGATTTACTTTGCATAAAAATTGTATGTCAGAAAATTACTTGACAAGAATTCTGATGTCAATTTGTATTTGTTTGTCTAGGTTTTTCTATGTTACTTTATAATAGAAACGAGCCATGTTGTAATAACGTTATGATCCACTTTAATATACTAAAATAATTAACAAAAACTTACGAGGATACCGTGACATAGCCAAAATCGACGTAACCCTTTCCCGGTAGATATTGTAAGATTTTACCGCCAGAGACTCCGGTGTAGAAACCTTTTCCTGTGGAATCAAAGGCGAACGCTTCAGGGCCTGACCTCTTTCCTGGCAACGGAAGCTTTTGGAAGGATGCAGCGTCTGAGAAAATGGCTAAAGAAAGAGAGAGAAGAAGAGAAATCATGGAGACAGAGGACGTCATAACTTTTATTGGTCGTGTTTCTTTTTACCGGATGAAGCTTTGTAGTGTGTATATTTATAGATCTGATTCTTGTAATTTCATTAACTTACTTTGACTTTTTTAGTTTGACAAAAATTTAACTTCCTTTTATTAAGATTTTCAGGTCAAAACTTCCTTTTATTCAGATTTGTTCTTTTTATTGGGTCAAAACTTCCTTCTATTAAGATTTGTTCTTTTTTTGGGGGTCAATACTTCCTTTTATTAAGATATGTTCCTTTGTATGAAGGGATTTATAGAGATGGATATTCCTTTTATTAAGATTAGAACTAATTGAATATAAAGAAAAAAATATGTCTTATTTGTGATAAAATCTCAAGATTGATTAGAATCTAGGTTTCATGGAATCGGAAACGGATACGTAAATACGAAAGGTTTCGAAATATTAAAACGTGATTTTCAAAAAAGAAATAGAAATAGAAATTTTTTAAAGCGTCTATAATATATATATATATATATATATATATATATATATATATTAATTTACATATGAGCTTAATGTTTTTTGTTAATTTATCTAAGAGAGAAAATTAAATAATATAAATGTTATTCTTCTTTGTACATTTAATAAAAATTCTAATCAGTATTTAGAAAACTAGTAGATGTTATCATTCAATAAAAACTATAAGAATATAGAGCCGAATTTCAGATCAAATCATTATTCCAAAATGATAACAAATATCAAAGGTTAATATTAAAATATAAGTTAATAAACATGAAATCATTAACATCAAATGACAAATAGCTTTTCTTTCGCGTTTCCAATTATCATCGTGAGTTTTCGGATAGAAGCGTAAGTTTTCATCGTGTTTCCAAAATGAGATTTTCAAGAAACATGTTTTCAAAAAATTTCCTCAAATTTCAAGAGATTCCGATTCCAAAACGTTTCCGAAACAGAAACAAACGTTGACCGGAGTTTCCATTCAACCTGAACTAGAATAAATTGATGAAAATTGTCTTATAAGCAATTTTAAAAAATTTATATAGGCGACGAGAATGGTTTACCACTATCCAGTTTTAAAAGCATATTATCACTGTTTTATAATGAAGGTTAAATTTATTCACTAAAAAAAATATGTAACTTTAATTGAAATTTTATATTTATTAAGTTCTTATGTTTTCATGTTTGGAAAATGCTTTTGCTATATACTTTAGGTGTGTTTTTTTATCAACCGTTAGATATGTAACTAGGAATGCCATTAGTCTCCTATTATATAAGACAACTATAAGAAAACGTATCCCTCCTCAAATACAAGTAAACAAACCAGGAAAAACTGAAAAAGAATGAAATTTATAAAAACTTGTTGAAATTTTTTGAAATGTATTACTATCATATTCTTTTTAGATTAACAATCACAAAGACACTTCTCAATATGATCACGAGAGTGGGTAGACACCTAACAACGATAGTTTTAAAACCAAACTAAAGTTTCATAACTCCGGCAAAAGGTCCAGTAAGAGTTCCAATATACAGTTTACCATCGACCTCATTGGCTTCACTGAGCAAAGTATTCCCAAACTCTTTCTTGAGAAAAATTGTCTGAAGCACTTTTCCATCAGAATCGATTTTGACAGCTGAAGGGTCCGTGGGAACTACCACCTTGTTAATGACGGAAGCGACCCAAAAGTTTCCAGTAGAACCAATCCTCCTGATGTTGTCAGGGTTCGAGACAACACTTGAGAAGATGTCATCAATAGAACCAGCTTTTGGTCCTTTAATCCAATATCTCTTGATGTTACTCTTTATAAACTCGCTAACCAGCACGAATGAACCATCTGAGCTCACGGCGCAACCAGCCGCACCACTTAGACCTTCCATTAACACAGTTACTGCTTTAGTCGCTGGGTCGTATTTGAAGAGCTTTCCGCTCGCATCTTTTACTCCCACTGCTATAAACACTTCGCTGCATTGCATAACCAACAACATTTAGTACAAATATACAATATTAACTAAACCAATTTAATTTTCTTACAAATACCTAAAATTCAAAACAATACTCCCTCCGTTTTATTTTATTTGTCGTTTTAGTTTTTTGCACACAGATTAAGGAAACATTCAATCTTACATATTTTCAAAATTTAAAAAAAAAACACAATTAACTATAAACTTAACATAAAACGACATTTATTTTCAAATGAAAAAATTTCTCTACAACGATATATAATCGGAAACGGAGGGAGTATAAACAAAAAAAATATGATAAAATATTAAAGATATAAATGGAAAATAGAAACTTGTAGCATATAGGAGCTTGTATTAGCATAATATGGGAACTTGTATTAGTGCCATTATCATGCTAAGATTATAGTCATGAATTTACGTGCATGTCTGAGTTATAATAGAGATAGAAACTATATACAAGATCGAATATGATATACCTGGGGCTGAACTTTGAGCTGAAAGAAGTAAAGTAGACGACGCCGGTGGTGGGATCAACGTCAAGACCGTCGAGGAACTTGAAGGGCTTTCCGTCAACACTGTCGGCGATCTTTGTGGCCAATCCTCCGGCGGGAGGGATAACGTGAAGACCCAATGGAGCATCAGCGACGTAAAGTTCACTTGTCTTTGGGTTGAAGGCTATCCCGGCAGGTCTGCCACATTTCTTGGCCATTGCGGTTCCAAATACTCCTTTGCACCATGAAGAAGTTCTATAGAAACCAAACCAATTATAATTTACAATTAGAAAGGTTTTAATATGTATAACGTTATTTTAAGAACTACATGGTGTTGCATGCAACCATAATCCATAAACATATTTTGTATCTTTTAAAGGAAAATAGAGCATTAACAATTCAAAGACATGTCTTCATATTACAATTGAGATTTAAGTGACAACCCCTTATATTTCATGTTTCTTGAATAATACGCATAATCATCAAAACATGTGATCTTGAAAATCCAAATTAAGAAACTAATTGAGAATGAGAAACTTACGAAGACTTAGTGATTTGGGCAAAATCAACAAAACCTTTGTCAGGAGTATACTTGAGGATTTTACCACCGGAGACTCCGGTGTAGAAAGCTTTTCGGCCGGTGGAATCAAAGGCAAAAGATTCAGGGCCTGACCTCTTTCCCGGCACCGGAAGTTTCTGGAAAGACGCGTCATCGGAGATAACAGCTGACAAATGAGAGAGAAGAAGAAGAGAAATCACGAAGACATACGACGCCATTCTGTATTCTTTAGTTGTGTTT
Organism: Eruca vesicaria subsp. sativa; assembly: GCA_932364175.1. Lineage (NCBI taxonomy): Eukaryota > Viridiplantae > Streptophyta > Magnoliopsida > Brassicales > Brassicaceae > Eruca > Eruca vesicaria. The sequence goes on along the minus strand of CAKOAT010126265.1, from coordinate 142,787 downwards.
TCAATATCAAAATATGTGGAAACTATTGTTAGTGCAAGAATCTGTTTATGTACGTATATTTATATACAGATTTGATTTAAAAATAAGAAAATAGAGATTTCTTTTTATTGCTTGTTGAGCAACAAAATAGAAAACATTTATTGTTACCATATTTGAAAATAGATAAGATATACTACTACATTTCTTTTTCTGGGAGGATTTGTCAGATTTTATGGATAATAGAAGTCAAATACATGCACTCCACATTAAAGGCTAAATATTGTTTAGTATTTATGGAGTAACAAATCAGGCTCAAAAAAAAAAAATTAGCTGAATATAAATTAAGCAACAAATATGCCCAAATAATATTTGTTTTACCGGGAAATGTAAGAGCATGTACATTAGTGAACCCTTTTTCGGGTTCAAGTTTTTAGTTTTTTTTTTCTGTTTGATTTTTTTTTTTATAAAACAAATACCCCCTTCGTTTCAAAATAATTTTCATTCTAGAGAAAAAAATTTGTTTCAAAATAAATGTCGTTTTAGAGTTTCGATGTAAAATTTATTAGTTTTATATGATATTCTATTTTTCTATTGGTTGAAAAGTGATTAGGTGTATAGGTACTTGTGTTTTTATATTGGAAATATGTAAAATTAAATGTTTCCTTAATCTGTGTGTAAAAACTTAGAATGATAATTAAAATGAAACGGAGGGAATAATAATAATCGAACCAATCGTGGGTCGCCAAGTATTGTGAGACCCACTAAACAATGAAAAACTCATGGCTCAAAAGTTCAGCGAGAGAGCTTTACGAGAGAATGGTTCATATGATTGAGAGTATTTTAATATTTTTTTTTTGTCTTGGAAAGTGTATGAACTCTAGCGTACTCTTAATGTACATGCTCTAAGAGCTAATTGGAATGAATCGTAGAAGCTGCGAACAGTCAATTTCCTTTTTACTTATTAATTGTAACCTAATAATGTCAATGTGTTATTTAAAATTTATCAACTTCTAATAAGTTAATATTTAAAGAAGGAAAAAACAAGCATCTTTGCAAACTATAATAATTAAGTGAAACATGACCGATATAAGTTTTTTCTTATTTAAAAAATAAAACTGTTAGGCTGAATTTGAAAGAATAAAAACATATTATTTTAAATATAAATACAAACAGGCCACACATAGTTGTGACCTTTCAACATTCAGTTATAAATACAAACTTCACATATATGGTAAACACAGGCGGCCTCACATCGGAGGTCTAAACAAATTTAAAGCTTAAGAATACCAGCAAAAGGACCAGTGAGAGTCCCAATATATAAACTACCATCGAACTCGTTAACTTCGCTAAGCAAAGTGTCCCCAAATTGATCTCTTAGAGGAATAGTCTGAAGCACTTCACCATTAGAGTTGACTTTGACTGCTGATGGGTTCGTAGGCACGACAAACTTGTTCACGACCGAAGCCACCCAAAAGTTTCCAGTAGAACCAATCCTCTTGATATTGTCAGGGTTCGAGACCGAGTTTGTGAAGTCTTCAGATGAACCAGCTTTAGGTCCTTTGATCCAATACCTTTTGATGTTACTCCTTGTGAACTGACTAACTAGCACGAATGACCCATCTGAGCTCACGGCACAGCCAGCTGAGCCACTTAGACCTTCCATCAATACGGTCACGACCTTTGTTGATGGGTCGTATTTGAAGAGTTTTCCTGTCGCGTCCTTTAATCCCAATGCAATCAACACTTGGCTACATACATAACCAAAAATACATATGTTTAATAACAACTAATCCAATCCGAAACTGAAAAAAAAAATATTTCGTTACATACTTACTTCTACCAATTCAGTTACAGGTAAATTGTTTATTTTTTTCTAAGACAGTTAACTTCTTTCCAAAACACCGATTATCAACAAAATCAAATCATTTAATTCTTTGTTTTTGATAAACCCTATCGGCTGATCCGATCGGCCCCGGGAGGGAGGAACGCAGTTAGTGCTATCATTTAAATATTTTGGAATAGCTAAATACTACCTCTGTTCAATAAAATAAGATGTTTTGAAATAGATTTGTTGTTCCCAAATATAAGATATTTTGATTTTTAAGGTATTTTAATTTTATTGAGAATTAGTTGATTAGTAATATTATACTCCATCATTTATGATTAGTTATCACATTTTAAATTTATTTAATTAGTAATATTATTTTCTAAAAATTAAGTTTCTTAATTCTTGTGCTTTATGTAAAACATTTTATATTATGGAACGGAGGTAGTAAAAACATTTTATATCTCTTAAAGAATAAAATCAAAGATATAAAAAAAAAATCATTTTGCCATAGTCATGTTTTTGTAAATAAAGTTATGATGAAGAGAGCAAAACAATTTACATTGGGGAGTAGCGTGAGCTGAAGGAGGTGAAGTAGACGACACCAGTAGTTGGATCAACGTCAAGACCATCGAGAAATGTAAAGGGCTTTCCATCAACACTGTCGGCGATTTTTACAGCCAAGCCACCTGCGGGAGAAACAACATGAAGACCCAACGGAGCATCGGCGACGTAGAGATCACCTGTCTTCTCATTGAAAGCTATCCCTGCAGGTCGACCGCATCTTCCGGCTAAAGCCGTCCCAGTGACTCCATCACACCATGACGAGTTCCTGAATATGTAAATAACAATCCAAAACAAAAAGGAAATTAAAATACATAAATTACGTTAGTATGAAACGTATCTATAGTGGTTGTTTGCGTGTGTATGTTTTAGACTTTTGGTTTTGACTTTTTCACGTAAAGGCATGTGTGCGCCTGGTCGTCGATAAGCACTAGGGAGAGGAAAGAACTTTATGGTTGCGTCTCGTCCACTCATCCCATGAATATAAAGTTCTTAATTGTTCACTAACTCCATTTTTTGTGATATGCACTCTAATAAAATATTGGTATTGTCCTAAGAATGTTTTGAAGAATAATATATATATATATATATGACATAGGTACTTAAATGGTTAAATATTGTTAAAATTCTTATTAAATATTTGTATACTAAAATCTGAGATCTAGCCTTACATTCGCATCACATGTAGCATGACTATTATATGCAGTTGAAGTTGTCATCGTTTAGAAGTCTACGTATTTATCTATACTATTTATAATCCCCAAAAATATATACTTGATCATGGTCTAAATCAACTATTCCAAAACCACGGATTCAAGTCCGACTATGATTATCTCTTTGAAAAATTTAGAGTACTTTTAATTAACAATCTAAATATATCACTAGTAATCGCCAAAGTGATTCCAATTTCAACCAAACCCGAAGCATATATTGTGATAAAAAAGTACTATGAGAAGGTGATCTTTGAGATCAAAGATGAAAAAAACTTACGATGATTCTGTGATCTGTGCAAAATCGACATAACCCGTCTCAGGAGTATACTTGAGTATTTTACCACCAGAGACTCCGGTGTAGAACCCTTTTCCGGTGGAGTCAAAGGCGAAAGCTTCAGGGCCTGACCTATTTTCCGGCACCGGAAGTTTCTGGAAAGACTCTCCATTCGAGATAACCGCCGACGAGAGAGAGAGGAGAAGAATCGGAAGAGAAATTATGGAGAAAAATGACATCATTTCGTTTCTTTAGGATTTGTTCTGTTTCTCTAATATGAGGTTATGTAAGATGTATGTACGTCTATTTATAGGTTTTATTTTCTTTTTTATTTAATATTTATATATTTCTGTTTAAAATGGAGACACATTTTCTAGGAGTGTGAAAAAAATCAAATTGTTGTAATCCAAGTACATTGCTGCATAAGGTATGAATCAGGGTGGGTGCGTATTATGGTTAAAGATGCACAATAGTAGTTGTATATATGATGACGGTGTGTATGCATATTTTTCAAAGCATATTCCAGATTGTTTGGTAAATTTTTGGAAAGGGCTTTAAGTAATCGTAGTTAATGATATTTATCTACATTTTACTGTGTGTGTTTACGTTTGACAGCTATTATTTGATACAAACACGACTTCCTAGCAAATCCTTTGGCTTCTTCAATTCCCAGTCTCCGATATTAAGTTATGTGCTAATATATCTAGATCGGTATGTCCGTTGTAACTTGTAACCTGTAATTGTCGACCGAAACTAATTATTGTGGAGTGTAAAATTTTGTTGAATGCACAAAACAGAACAATCAAGAAGGCTTATCTGAGTGATACGGACCTCACGATATATTTTCCAACAATATAACGATAATGATGATACATATTAGTAGTTGATATCAAATTAGAGAGAGCCAAAATAAATTGGCCACCTAAGATTTGGTAGCCAGTTTTCGTTTTTGTAGGTTTTTCTAGAACAGAGTGGGGCTGACAATTTTGAACCAGTTTATCACAATGATCAGCTCAAAGCAATATTATTATCAGTAAAAATTCTCTTTAAGATATTATATATATATAGAATACTAATATAATTTTATTGTTAATAAAACTGAACCAATTAGAAAGAACACATATCTATGGAAGTTCTTAAATATTTTTAGAGGTTCTCAAATGAGAAACATTTTCATATTTTTTCCTTCTTTCTTGTGTTTTTATTATTTTAATTTTTAGATGTTGGCTGAGATACCAACAATAATAATACTTCTATAGTAGCAGATATTACAGAATAAATTATGTGTTGGCATTCTCACTTTTCTCAGTACACAAATTTAAAATTTGATACGTAGCCAGCTAAACTTTATTAGATTTTAGAATTTAAGAAATACACGAACAAGACAGCCCATTGTTTTGTTTTGGGCGTCTAAAGTCAATGTTTAAGTTATGACATTAAACTAACAAACTCTATGAATCATGGGTTATTGATCTTACTTGAAATCAATTGATCTGAATTTTCTCAGGGAAAACATCAAATTCAAATAGCTTGCGTATATTGAAAAGTTGTTGACAAAAAGAAATATACTGTATAAAAAAGTTGATACGTAGTCATTAGTTATGCTTATGGCCTATGGGGCTTATCGCGGTTGTCTGTTGATGGAGAATGTGTTGATTACAAATTTACAAGATGCAAATCAAAGTTGAACACGGACGACAACTTACACGTGAGTTGTTTTCCCCATTAGGTCCATTACGTGTTATAGTCAGCTTTATCTGTTTAAATGCTGAAAGTATAAAGAGAACAAGAGTAGAACTCGCTCACGACTCCTCTCCGGTCATGAGAATTGTCAAAAGCTCCGAGCCACACATTAAAAGATTATGGTAAAGTCCGGTTTATCCCGGTTAACTGCCTAATCTGAAAAAATGCCTTTGTCGACAAGTGTCTATAGTACATTGCAGCAAACGACTATCTCATCTCAGATTATTAGAAGCTTCATTGAGTTTTCAACAACATTACTATCTATAGAAAATATAGATTCAACGTTCAAATTAACAAAGATAGATTGTTTATACCAAATGTAAAACCATAACATATAAAATGTAATAACGCCAAAAATTTATGTCGGTAGGTGAACCAAGAACAAAACCAAACGTTTAGAGAGTAAAACATGAGGGGTAACAATACTCTAGAAAACAAGCTCATGTGGCTTCATTCCCTGTTTCAGTGAAAACCTTGCGCCAAGGTAAGTCTTCAACTCTGGAACTGCCTCAATGGCTTTAATCAAAGCTCCATCCACAGCTTTCTGGTCATCTTTCTTCCCTTGTGGAAACACCTTCTTCTCCTGTGAAAGAAAAGATGAGTATATCTTTCATCAAAGTAGTTGTTATCTATCTCCCAAAAAGGATTATTACCTCTTTATCTGCCTCAAAGAACTCTCCTTCTCCCTTCTTATTCTTCTTCTCAGCCACCTTTCCAAAATACTTATCATCAAATTTCTCAAGGCTAACACCAGAAACATCAACCTTTGTGGAAGTACCAATCACGTAAGACTGGTTAACACGTCTCAAAGGTACACCATTGATCTTGAACGGTCCTACAAACACAGGAAACAAGTCATGTCACAAAACTAGTGATTCATTTAAATGGATAAATAGTACTAAAAAAAAAAACTCACCAGACACAAGAAGCAAGCCGGAAGTAAGCTGCTTTAAGAAGACAACTCTCTTGCCCTTGAACCTACCAGCAAGGATGATCAACACTGTCCCTGGGGTGATGCTGGATCTGCAATGCAGATATAAAGACATCTCATTCTCTTGCCATCAAGATAGAACAAAGATTAATCAGACAAAACCCATCTAATAATAAAGTTCAACTAAACCAGACAATCTCTCAACAGAAGTTAAGTACACGTCGTACTTTAACTAACTCAAGTAACTAAAAAACCATACAAAACATGTCGGAATTAAACTTAACTCAACTAACTAATCAACCAAACACAACATGTCGGACTTTTAACTTAACTTCACTAACTAAGCAACCAAACACAACATGTCGGACTTTTAACTTAACTTCACTAACTAAGCAACCAAACACAACATGTCGGACTTTTAACTTAACTTCACTAACTAATCAAACAAACACATAAAAAGACAGTTACATCGAAAACTAAGTTTCTATCTAAGACCACGTGGCAGTGTGTAATAAAAACGTACCTGAGCTTGGTCGGATTTGCCTTGCGTCTGTTAGCGAGAGGTTTCTTAACATCTTCAGCAGGATAGAACTTTGGTGGCTTCTCAGCTACAGCAACAACCTTTGACTTAGCGTCGTGGCGAGGGAAAACGCCGCCGTTTTTGGCTTTGATAGCCCAAAGACCTCTCTTGTGGTACATCTGAGACCTTGAGTATTTGCCAACTCCCCTGATGAGATCAGGATTTCTGCTGACCTTCGGCGTCCTCTGTTTTGCCGGCATCGTTGCTCTTCCTCTTGGCGCTGATCGTAGAAGGAGATGATAAGTTTTTCCGGCTGTGGAAAATATAAGGGAAATGGAGAGATGTTGAAAGTGGGAAACCCTAGAGTGAGGTGGGCCATTATTGGGCTTTTATAGTGTTGTTGGGCTTTAGATGTGAAACTAGTCATTATGAGCTTACTTTTTTATTTGATTTCTTGTGATTTTACTACGCATATAAATTTGATTTGTAGACAAAATTTGTCTTACCACTTATTTTTTGATACAAGCTTCTGAGTTATAATTTTTTTCACATCTTGTTCAATAACGAAGAAGTCTTCAAACTCCAGTGCTATCATATTCCCATAGTAACAAAAAAGACTAGTGATTATGCTAGTGTTACATTACATCCATGTTATGTTATGGACACTGGTGGAGCTAGGAAAAGAAAGCACTGGGGTCAAAAGTTTATATATATGAAGTTGGCTAGATATTGAGGGGGTCAAACTAGTGAAACTCAACCAAATAATCAAGATATATAACAAATTTAAGTCTAAATTTGATTAATTCTTAAAATTGATATGGGTCAAATGACCCACATGCTCCTTAGCTGGCTCCGCCACTGGTTATGGATATATACCATATACAGATGAAAAAAGCAAAAATAAAATAACTATATGAGGTCTATCCAATGTTAAATGTAGAGGCGCAAGGACTACTGTCAAACGTAGATCTCATAGAACGGTTTTGATGGTGTAGTTAGATTTGATTCTATATAAAACAAATAGAATTATCAACTTTGAATTGTCTATAATATTTTTCGTAGTTTGTAATTGCATATTATCCAACATTAAAAAAAAAATTTCCATATATTTTTCTTTGAGGTAAATTATGAAGTTAATCAATATAAAATAATCAGTGGAGAAGATATACCAAAACATACATTTATTTAGTACATCTCAAGCTCCCAATACCACAAAAAAGTTCACAGTAAAGAAGGATTTGACCAAAGTGCATGAGACTATTGAGATTCTTGTGACTCAATGAGACCACAATTAGTGATTTGAACCTTTGTATAAGGCCGATTAAACCCTCTCTCAGCCACCACGGCTCTCTTATCTCCAATCACCTTAGCCACCCTGTGTCACCACCACAACAACAACCATTAATCTAAAAAATTTAAAATCCAACGGTCAATATTAAACTCTTACTTGAAGTAAGGAGAACTTGTATTATCCCTCACTGTCTTAACTTCCCTCATCTTCTCCACAACTCCCATCCCTTCCAACACTTCCCCAATCACCAACACCGACTCCTCCAGCTCCGGCGTATCCACCGCCGTTATAACAAACTCCGTTCCGTTAGGCCCCACAGCTACTTCCTCCTCCTGCACCTCCAGCTTCCCGTTAGTCGCCACCAGCTTCGTCTTCGGCGGCGGCTTCAACGGATCCCTCACCACGATCCCAACGCTTCCCGCCTTCACTTCTTTACATCTCTCTCCTCTCTTCCCTCTCTCCCACTCTTCCACAAGACTCTGAAGACTCCCAGCCGCCGCGGTGGCTCTCTCTGCGTCGGCGCCGTACGACCTTATCCCGCCGTGCTGGACGTAGCCTGGCATGATCTTAACGAACTCTTTTCTCCGGTAACTGATTCCGGCTCTCCCGCTTACAATGCTGCTGAATCTTGCTGTCCCCGCCGGTACATCGTCGCCGTATAAACCGATGATGATCCGTCCGGCAGGTTCTCCGCCGATGGATACGTCTATGAACGCTTTCTTTGTCGGAACCTTACAAAATAAATCGAATTTAAGACATTATCTAAAGATTCAGACATAAAACTGAATGTCGGTTTCTTTGTCGGAACCTTGCAAAATAAATCGAATTTAAGACATTCTTTGTCGGAACCTTACTTACTCTGTCTCTACTAGTTGTTGTAATGTCGGTTTCTGGAGAGATTGTGTCTGCTTGAGCTTTAGAGAGATTGAGAAATGGCGTCAGAGTAGTTTGAGTACCGAGGAGTAGAAGCAAAGAAGATTTACTTAGATTCCGGCGTGATAATTTACAGCTCAGTTCCAGCGACGGAGAGGCTCCTGCGGCGAGTCTCCGGCTGATCTGAGGTGGCTCTACATGCGGTGGGAGAAGTTTTGAGGTTGTGGTCGAGAGTTTTGCATTGGGTAGCATCATTGTCTTCACTTTCTTTACTTGATAAGTGTGTGTGTTAATTAATGGCTTTGGTGTAGGGAACAAAGATAGTTTAGAGATTTTTTGTGGATAAGAAATTGAACATGAGCCATCTATATATGTGACATCATCATCAATAGTCACACATTCCTCTGCTACTTCCATTCTTTTAAAATCGAAACCCAATGAAAGCCCAAACACAAATTAAAGGCCCATTTAAAGTTCAGATTAAAGCCGAAGCCCAAGCACTAAACCATGGTCAACCAAGTACGCGAGTCTACTACAGACAGTACTTGACAATGGCGGTCAGGTGAGGGAACTGTTTGTTATCAGACTTTGGTGGTTTAGGCCTTTTGTGACGTCACATGCATGATGACTGCACCGCCAAAAGAGACTCCTTAAAAGTTCTTCCTTGAGCAAAGTTTATATGATTTCTTAGTCTACACTCTACATAAGAATGTGGAAAAAAAAATTAAAGAAGAAAAAGTTATATTTTATGATTTCATTTGTGGGTTGCGTCGCATCAATATTGATTTAATTATATGTTGTTGTCCAGGTCCAGTGTTTTAAGGACCATATTGTAGGTTAGTAGTTTCTATAAAATTGCAGCAACGTCCACTTATAAGCAGATTACCACTTTCCTCGAATTTTCAATATTTGCATAACCAAACGAGACCGCCAACTATTTTCTTAAACCGTTTCCTAATTTTTTTTAATATTCTGATTCTCAATTCGGTCAGTGGTAGAAAAGTCTCACGCACTCCATCTTTTACAATTGATTTCATCGTGACAAGGGACATTGTACACGTACTAGTTTGGCTTTTTTGCTCTGCATATCTCGAGGTAAGTTTCTATTTTTCCACGAATCATGAGGCCGTGGTGAGCTATGACGTTGGACCTAAACTTTAAGCACAACTAGTGGATATTTATTTGTCTGGAAAGTATCTAAAGGCTGATGAGAATATTCAACTAGAAGAAAATATGTCAGTAGAGTACTATATACATTTAATGTGCTGACTATTCATTTCGATAGATTACTAATTGTACTATATTTACTGTATTATTCTCTATCATCACTAACTTCTAGGGGTGGGCACAATTACTTGTTACTCGGCTTGTATTCGCTACTTAATTTGTACTTGGCTCTTAAAGTCGAGTACTCGTTTTGTCCAAGTCGAGTATCAAGTCGTTTGTTTCAATTACTTGCAAGTACAAAACAAATACCAAGTACTAAAATAAAAATAACTACTTGGCGTTGTTGGCTTGTTACTCGTGATTTATTTATTACCCGTTTTTTATTTTTAGACAAACAAATCTCTAAATTATAATCAAAATTACTTGTTTATAAAACAAATAAATTAAAAGTGATATATTATAGAAATATTTAAAGTTTTCTTTTAATTTTATATTTGTCAAATATCAATTTATAAACATATGAAAAGTAAATAGATATTATTTATTAAAAGTTGTTTAGATTATAATTATAACTAACTAAATGTTTTTAAATTCATATACAAGATCTAAGTAGCAAAGGTTAACAAACTTTTATTAAATAATTATATAATCATTTATAAATTAGTTGAGATGCAACAAGTAATAAAACGGAGCAAGTACTTTCAAGTATACCATTTTTTAGCAAGTACTTGAAAGTGCAAGTATTTGTTTTTAATAAATCAAGTACAAGCCCAAAATTTTATTACTCGAACAAGCCAAGCCAAGTACCAAGTAAGCCAAAAATGGCAAGTACTTGGCTTGTACCCACCCCTACTAACTTCGATGTTTAATTGGATCATTTGCTCGACTGCTGTCTTATTTTGAAATTTTGTTATAGTATTGGAGTTTAAATGTTGAATAAAATGACTTTATCTTTTGTAAGAAACTTTTGTCAGTTACATGAGAGCATGCCCATCAGTGATACTGGGTAGGCACGAATTCCTAGGCACGTTTTTAATTGTTTTTTTTTTAACTTTTTCAAAAAAAAAAAAAATTCGGCGAATTATGGCCCGCCACGTGGCGAATCCGTGACGATCCGGGTTCACAACGACGAACCCACGCGCGCCGGATTCACCACTTTTCTCTTCGGAAAACGTGTGAACCCCTCTTAAAAACCCCTAATGGGCATACTCTGACATCTATCTATACTATTAAAGCTGAAGTACAAAAAAATAGTGTTTGGAAACATGAATAGGTATTTAAAATTATAATGATTGGAACACAAGGATAGCCTACAAATCTAATGGGCTTATTTATTAAACTAAAGATTACTGCGGCCCAAAGTATCATTATTATTGTTTTTGAGTTTCTATCATTGATATTATTTTATTTCTGAAAATTATTTATACATATATGTATTCATGTTTTAAATGTATTTAAAATAAATCAAGAATAATATATATTTTATTTATATAATTTATATTGATTATTGTTATAAATTTTTAACAGTGATATACTAGCCTTTCAATTCTTCATTAAAAAATTAACTTAAAATTTGAATAAATTGTTTAATGTATATAACTTTGCACCAAATTTAACAAAAAAAAAATTATAAACTATTAATAAAATGTTTACGGGTCACAATATTTTGCGACGCCCCTGTTACACAATACAGTGATGAAATACAATGTTTAAATAATGAACTATTACTTAGTCAAATTGAAACCATTAGATTGTAATTTTTGAAATGTTTATATATACCATAAAAACAAATACCCGCCCAGTCGGACGGGTTATGATCTAGTTTCAATTATGATTGAACTTCTTACCATTCACACAGAATTTTTAAAAATGAATGAACGTAGAAACTTATACAATCTCTTTACAAAATCATAATAGTTTTTCCGTTGTTGGAGTATATATACATAAACTAGATTTTATATTATTTTCAGGTCAAAATAGTTTTTTTTTATTAAAGATAATAGCATTAGCTTATTAGAAATATTATATTACTATTTTTCAAACCCATTTTATATGTATAAGATTTTACCAAACATGTTCCATTTATATGGATAGGAGAAATGATAATAAATTTCTTAAACTTAGTTTTAAGTCAAATAAATATTGGTTTTGATATGATCTAAAATAGCTTCAAACTCAAGAGCTTGAGTTTGCAACCAATGCATGAACGAGCTAGATCATCATCAAGACTAGTAAACAAAGTTACATTCATAGATGTTTGAGATTGAACAATACAATTAAGGTTTTCCACAGCCTTTGTGTGAAGCCTATCACACCTAAGAGGTGCCACAACCTCAACGATTTCGTCCAACCTACTTTCAAATGATTCTTGGTTAAGACAGCCAACCTAAGACCATATCAGGTTACAAAAAAAATATTTATATTATTATGTTTTGAATCTGTTTTGACAAGTGTTTCAACTCATTTCTTAAAAACAGGGAATTTCAACTTTGATCAAGGATGCACAATTGAACTAGGAAAAATAAATACAATTTTTAAAAAGATAAAAAGGATTTAGATAATATAAAAGGGACCTGGACAAGTTCACTATTGTCTATTGGTTTTAGCTTAAAAATTTATAAAATTTAACATAGCATCAGAACTGATATAATTTATTTCATTAATTTAATTCGAAAAGTGGTATAATCATCCCACTAATTAATGGTTCAAAAATATTTATTTCTATTGAAGTAAGTAAAAAGGAATAGTATCTCGAAATATCAAAAGTTTAATAGGGTGTCTAAAAAAAATTCACACCAGAAAAAGTTTAATTAAGTAGTATATTAAAATTTTGAACAAATCTATATATGAATTTTGTATTGTAAATCCATCTAATTTGACATATAAACCAGAACCCTGCAAAAATGGTGGAGTATGCAGCAGCCACATGCAAATCTATATTCCCACAAACCATGTATAGAAAAATATTATATATGCGAGTTGTGACATATAGAAGGTACATATATTGGATATCCCGATTTGATATAGGCCAATGAGGGTTCGAGCTTTGTTCCAGTCTACTAGAAAATACCAACTCCCTTTATTTAAAGTTTATTGGCAGGAAAACATAAAGTATTAGCTCATATGGACACTGTAGTTACTACTTCGGAAAGGGCGTAAACTCGTAATAAGAAATCGTAAAAAGACAGAAAAACAAATTGGGCTAGCTAGTAAAATGAGAATACGTACAAGAACCTCCATCTCAGGTTTTTTATTAGTCTACACTTTAATAAAAAGAACTATTTATAATCAGAAGAAATTTATATAGACGTGGCAAACACCGAAAAACGACGCCGTCGGCTGCACAGAAGCCACGCACGCATAAAATATAAAGCTATCCGCTCCTTCCTCAAATTTCTCACTTGCCTTAGTCAGCCAAGTGAAAACAAACACAGCTCTCTCACTTTCTATGGTTTTTCATCTCAAAATACGAAAATAGATCAGTTTTTGAGAAAGATATATCAAAATATATATATGAAAAGAAAAAAAATTAGAGTCTCTAGCAACAACATGTTGTCGATAAGACGTATCTATCGATGCCTGTTCTGGTAAAAAGATCAAGTCCTACCTTCATATGATCCATCACAAGACCACAACACGAAGTCTCTCTTTCTCTAGCTTTAATTGTTACAATCAAGAATCAAGAATGGTACGGACACCGTGTTGCAGAGCAGAAGGGTTGAAGAAAGGAGCATGGACTCAAGAAGAAGACCATAAGCTCATTACCTACATCCAACGTCACGGTGAAGGAGGTTGGCGAACCCTTCCCGACAAAGCTGGTATATATTTTTATTGTAAAAACTCCAAACTTATATTTGATCAACAAAATGAATTAATATAAAAGTAAATAATTTAAAATTACAGTAATTAAACAGTTAATCATAATAGCTTAGCTTGTAAATGCTTTGTCTTATTTATTTTTAATTCCGCCAATTTGGAATTATTCAGTCAGCTTTTCTTTGTATTATACTATTTTATTAAATTTAGTGTTTTCAATCATAAACAACATTATAGGACTCAAAAGATGTGGCAAAAGCTGCAGACTAAGATGGGCCAATTACCTTCGACCTGACATTAAGCGTGGTGAGTTTAGCCAAGAAGAGGAAGACTCCATCATTAAACTCCATGCCATTCATGGAAACAAGTAAGTTTTAAATATAGAATATCACATTTCAGTATCTTTCTCAAAAAAATGTCACATGCATTATTTGCATTCCTTATATTTAAATGTTGTCTACATAGTTGTTTATGATAATCATCTTATAGTTGGATTTGTTCAAATCAAAATTTCCGTCAGTTAAAAACTATAGAAGCAAATACCTAAACCAAACATATTATATTTATGTTATCAAATAAAATAAAATATTGAAAATATTGAGCTTAATAATTAGTCTGTGTAAAGATGAACTAAATTTAAATAAAAACAATTACCCCATCACCCTCATGCAATATATTGTTTACTTGGTAATAAATAATGTTACTGTCGATCAGATGGTCGGCGATAGCTCGTAGGCTACCAGGACGTACAGACAACGAGATCAAGAACCACTGGAATACTCACATCAAGAAACGTCTAGTCAAGAAAGGTATCGATCCATTGACCCACAAATCACTTAATGGTAAATCATCTGATCATCAGGATGATGATGATCAGAAGTCAAACAAGAATAATGCGTTAGGATCATTATCTGCTCGGTTCTTGAACAGAGTAGCAACCGGGTTTGGTAAGAGAATCAGCCATAGTGTTCTGTCTGATATTATTAGAAGTGGTGGCACATTTACTAGTCACACTACTCCTACTACAAGTGCTTCTGAATGTGAGAAGTCATCGAGTTCTTCCTCCACACCAAACTCTTCGAATCTCCTCATTGATCAAGTGTCCATGGTCCTCGATGCAACATCTTTGTCCTCGTCAACGTTCTCCAGCGACACCCCTGACCCCTTGATGTACGACCATATCTTTGATGACTTAGAAGACATGACTGCATTTTCTTCAAGATTTTTGAATGATGTTGTATCTCATGATGATGAAGATTTCTTTATGTTGGATGAATCTTGTTTGGAGAATACTTCGTACATGAGGGAACTTACAATGATTCTTCAAGAGGATAAAGTTGAGACGGCGGGGTTTGATGATAGTTATGTGACACCTATCAGTGAAGTTGATGTCTCCTTTAAAGGGATTGACAATTATTTTGGATAAAGTAAACATAAATTCAAGAGTATTATACATTTATAATGATGATGATGATGAAATTTTGGCAAGTTGAAATCACTCAGAATTGATTTTGCTGTTTTACAAAAAGTTTGTGTGGGTTTCTGACTTATTGTGATGTTGTTCGATTTGTAGGAAGCTACAAATTGATATATAACTTATGTATGTATGGTATGTATGAGTCAGAAGAGACATTTTCTGATAAAAATAAAATTTATCTATTTCATTATAATTGTCATTTTTACTTTATGCATACAAATTAATGAAACAACTAATATTATATATTTTATATATAAAATCACAATTATATGTATATGTAATCATATTTCAACCAATAGAACTATATATTAAGATTGATAGACTTCCAACATAAAACCAAGTGATGATAAGTAGATTAACTCATATGTCTTATATATTAGAAGTCTCTTCTAACTTCCGATGTAAGACATTTGTCCTTAATACCATATTCAACTAATAGAAAAATAAATTACATAATAAGATTAATAAATTTTGTATTAAAAACTAAAAATGATATTTATTTTGTAACAAAAATGTTATCTATTATGAAATTGAAGGAGAAATAATTAACAAAATAACAAATAATTTACAGACACTAGATTTTGAGTTAATTTAATTTGCTGGGAGATATCTATAATTACTATTAATCTATTAGTGTAGTATGCATAATGTTCCATTCCACTACTGGTCTGGTGACTCATGACTCATGAGGGACAAGTTAGCTAACTGCTGCTAGCCGTCGGCAAGCAGGTGATATTAATGATATTTTATTTACATATTTATTTATATATGATTCTTTCCGTTCCACTTATGTATTTTTTAACCGGTTCCACTTAATGTTCGAGTAAGTCGGATTTGAAAAAAAAAAATCACACAAATAATATAAACTGATTTAATTATTTTTCTGTTAGGTATCATTGTAAATGGTTTAATCATTTTTATTTAATTATTGTAAATGAATCCGAATGTATATGCTAAAAAAAATGTTATGTGAGATGATATGGTTGTTTTCCTCGTAGAGAAACTAATGAATTACAAAACACCACATAAAAGGTAAAAAGTAAAAATGACTTCAACTGTGACCTCATGATCTCACCCAAGAGGAAGTAAACAAACTTGCAAACCACATGAAATGTAGTCATGTCTTACGCCTAGGTCCACTTCATGTGGAAGTACGTACATGACTTCTATATTCACACACGACTGATTCAGTCAGTAGCGGCTCTGGGTAGAAGCATTACAAATATCTGCTTCCGGCCCTTAAAATAAAATAAAAATTTCGGCATTTTTTCACATAAGTTATTATAGCTAAGATGGTTAAATAGTAGATGTTTCTTCTATATGTAACAAGTTCAAATCCCACTTGTGGCCTTTTTTTTTGGGAAACTTCTGGTCTTTGTTTTTTTTAACTTTTCAGGGCCGAGCCTGATTCAGCAACGTTATTTTGTCCATAGGAGACGCAATATTCGACTTTGTCAAGATTACCCGTATCTTGTATTTCACCTATCATATCAACATTGTCATAAATTCATCAATCCATGTCTGAATATGACAACCTGGTCAACACGCCCAAGTCATGTAACATGTTACCCTTTTAATACTTACCCATTTCGTACAAACATCGTCTTAGTCATCTAAGTCTCGAACATTGAACATTCTTGAGCTTTTAGTCCTCTTTTATTGACATTTGTTCAAACATACTATTCAACAACGACATGACCATTCATCAAACTTCATGTGAACTCTTATTCAAAAGAAAAATCACTTTATATGATTAACCATACTATCCAATATATATATGCAACTATGTTCGTAACTTTTAGTTAAAAAAAATGTTTGTAACTTTTTTCTTGTCTCACGCGTTACTAATTAAGTTTAGTACCATTAACGAAGCTATGTTAAAATCTCCAACAACCAAACGGACCATTCTCTCTGTTACACTTGAACGTTCAACAAAGTAAACAAGTTACTTGTAATGTAAATGTGATATTCTCATACATTAACGTAAAGCTAGCAAACTAAATCAAAGGTCTCATTTATTTGACAAATAGTATAAAAATGCTAGTATCCCACTAAAAACAAAACAAAACTGTTTTTCACATATTGAAAATTTGAAATGATCACATGATTTATGCCTAATTCTTGAGTTCATCTAAGGGGTGGTAAAGATTCCAAACTAAAGAAAATTTTAAGTGGGCAACTGTCTCTTATTAAAACCAAACAAAATCAAAAGCTAAGATATTCGAATCCCAATGGCAACGTGAGCGTTGATTAATTAAGTGACTACTACTAATAAAGAATACTGTTCTGTTATGTGGACATGTTAGAATATTTCTAATAAGGGTTTTAGTTTTCGGATTCTCAAAAAAAAAATTAAAAAAATAGATATATATATATAGATAAATTTAATTATGAAATTTTTAGTTTTAAGAGAAATTCAATTCATAAATTATGTGTAGTAAAAATTTGGGTTGAATTTTCCGTGAAATTAAGAATCCAACAATTAAATATAAATATTAATATTAATATATACATATATGTAACTCGGGAGTTATAAAATCCCTCATTTAGGGTGTTCTTATATTGTTGCTTAATTTTATTTTCTAAAAGTTTGTTGAAACGTTGTGAAACCAAACCATCATATTTACAGTAAATACTACCAGATGTGAAAATGTGCAGATACACTGAAGAACAACATGAGATTCCTGATAGTGATGACTCAAGAGCGTAGAAATAAGTTTATATATTAAAAAAACAATTCTTGTTTTGCTAAGTAAAAAAAAAAAAAAATCTTGCTTTGGTTTGATACAAAAGGTATTGTTTCTATAGAGAGGATTTGACTTTGTAGTCATCCATCTTTGCTGAATGTGTCTTGAGCTGCTTCTCTATGCATGCACAGAGATAAAGTAACTCTGAATGTTTATTAACTCAAGAATCAAAGACATTTCTCTTGTTATAAAATATAACTAGGATTAGATCCGCGCCTTGTGCGGAATGAAATAATTAAATTTGTTGTATTTTTTTGAAGATAAGAAGACATTATATCTGTTTTATTTGCATATTAGTTTGTTTTGGATTGGTTGTTTCGAGTTTTAATATCGTCCAATTATATATCTATATTATAAATATTGTCTTTTTGGTTAAATAGCGATTTTGTCTCATATATCTGTTTTTTTTGTCATCCACACGACATGGAAACACGTAAGATGAAAGTATATTGCTGTCAATACCATTAAGAGTATTGAGACAATCCCAAATCTCCTTTTAGTCTCAATATGGGTTGTGAAAATGCTCATTTCGAGAAGCAAATTCTCGACTTGTATAACGAAATCTCCAATCTCAAGAGCCCTTAAACCTTTCACATATATATGTCGACAATTTGTTCAATAGCTCTGCCTATGGATACAAAAATCGACGTTAAAAACTTGTGCCTAAAAGTCCAAAACTACAGACTCAATCTCACCAACCTACATAGTGAAGATATAGAGTTTCCAGAGCACCACTAATATACGGCCTTGGGATCTCTCGAAGACAACACATTTCACCATTTAGATCTATCCTCAGTACACTAACTACCTCAAACTTAGCAAGGTTGAGTTCAATCTCTTCACGCTACACACGAGCCATATCCAAACCAAGATCGCGTTCATGGGCTCCGGTACGTTGCCCTTCACATCCATCATCTTAGATACGTCCCACCGCTCTAATAACGACGTTCCAGAACTTTGACATCGACCCTCAAGCCAATTCACTTGCCTCCGAACTTGTCTCATGCGATATTGAAATTTGTAGTTTTAAAGTATCTCGTGTGTTTTATAATTGAAGTAAATAAGGTAAACAATTGTTGAAGTAAATAAGGTAATATATTGTGAAAATGTAGTAAATAAAGTAATAAATTATGAAAAGGTAGTAAATAAGATAATAAATTGTGAGAAGGTGGTGTGAAAACATTTAATGCAAAATGCTTCTCTTTTAATATATAAGGAATGATACAAATTACCAACAATAATGACAATACAGAACTAAACAGAAAAAAAAACCATAGCATCCTCTGTTTTATACCAAACAACAACACATTTTACTGATCATGTTGAAGCAAGCCAGTATCCTTAAACTTCTCTTCCACCAACCCATCGATCCGAGCAGCCATCTCAGGAGTCAGATAATTAGCCCAATCTCCAACCTTCCCTTTCCTAAAATAAGCACTATTCGCATAAACCGCAGGACGATCCTCCCTCTCCTTATCTCCTTTATTAGCTTCAAGATTCTTCAACGTCTCAAAGCTACAAAGCTTCACAACATTCTCAGCAACTCCTTTCTCCTCCTCCTCAGCACTAAACCCATAACCCATAAACTCAGCCAATCTCTTCACAAACGGCAAAGGATTAGCTCTCATCGTCTCGTACCTAAGAAACAAAATCCTCTCAGGATTCTCCTGATAAGCCTTCCAGTAACCCAACACATGATCAAGATAAGGACCGTACACAGACAAACCTTTACAGAACATATCAAAAGACTCTTCAAGACTCGCTAACTGACCCTCTTGAGACTTCTCCTTGTGTAAGAAAGTCCACATGGAGATGAAAGTGTCCTTAGGGTCTCTCCATATGTAAACCATCTTGCAACCGGAGTTGACTATGGACTCGGGTAACGACCCGTTAGGGATATGGGTTGAGAAAAGCGGGTTCTTACGGTCTTGAAGGACGTCAACGGTCGGGTAAAACGCGAAGTCTATCTCCACGTAAGGGACAAACTCGTGAGGGTTACGTTTGAGGAGAGGGTTCGTTGCGTCGTCGAAACGTGAGCGGTTGAGTATGGCGTACGTTAGGGCTTTGAGCCAGGTTGTTCCGGTTTTAGGGTAACTGCA
Organism: Eruca vesicaria subsp. sativa; assembly: GCA_932364175.1. Classification (NCBI taxonomy): domain Eukaryota; kingdom Viridiplantae; phylum Streptophyta; class Magnoliopsida; order Brassicales; family Brassicaceae; genus Eruca; species Eruca vesicaria. Next base: position 122,768 of record CAKOAT010126265.1, on the reverse strand, counting down.
GACGAGGAAGTCAGTGGGTCTGGCTTGGAAATGGTCTTTGGCGTGGAGGAGACCTTCGAGGAGACATTCTTGCCACCAGTGTCCGTTGTGTTGGGTTAGGATCTCTTTTGGTCTCCAGCCTTTGGTCTTTGGGAGGGAAGTGATGAAGTCTTGGTACTTCTTTTGGGTCTTTTCAAACTCGGATAGTTCGAGTTGGGATCCATTTTGGGTCGTGTTTGGTTCCATTGTGGATGATCTTGAGTGATGGAAGCAGAGGATGTGTTGTGTAAGATGATGATTGTTAAGACAACTTTATATAACTGTGAAGTCTTGTTTGGTAGCTTAAAAATAGATTTTATATTTGTAGGTGATGGAGAAGAAGTGGTTGTTGTTGCCTTGTTGGGATTTAAAAACCACGTTTTAGAAATGGACATTTGATAGGTAGAAGCTTGGTTGGTCTACTTAGCGAAGTCAACGTTTCTCTCTGTGCCGGTGCTGAATTTTCTGTGGTTGTGCAAGTTTCTTTCTTTTTTTTTTGCTCGGCCCAATAAAGCCCATAATCCTACTTATCATATCATTTGCGAGTTGGACATAGAGAGAAGGTTTCTCCTTATTACTTAGATCTAGCCTCAGCATTCGGGGTCGGATCATGTCGGGTCCAGATCGTTCGGATTTTTAATATTTAGATTCAATAGAATAATTAGAATTATCGGTTCGGATTCGGTTTAGGTTCTAATGAGTCTGGTTCGGTTCAGGTTTTAGATAGTTAGACCCAATAAGATAATTTTGAATTTATCGATTCGGGTTCGATTCAGTTTTGAGTTGAGTTTGGTTCGAGTCATGTTGGGTCCGATCCAAAAAATAAAACACAAAAAATATATTTAAATACTTTAACAATCTCATTTTTTTTGGTTAGGTTCATACCCGAACCGCATCTTTTCGGATTAGTTTTGGATCAGATCTTAAGAATCGGATAAAATGCCTAAGACCGTATTAACATTCACCAATCAATTTATAACTACTCGTAGCTGTAGATTTTTTTTTACTTTTTAATTCCAGGAGTGTCTTTGAACCATAATCTTATAAAGATTAAATAAATCTTGTTAATAACTGGTACTTGACTACAGCTACTATTTAATTAATATTTAGTAATGCTAGAAATTTTTATATTTTTTTAGCAACTACTATAAATATATAAACTAAAAAAGAAGTACAAAATACATAGAGTTATAAGACAACAAATACTAAAAAGTTTTATTATTTATATATAAATTAATTACCATTCCACAGAGTTGATAAGTAATGAAAAAAACCACTCATTGTATTTATGCATGTAGATCACATTCACTCATGTTAAGGTAATAAAATCAGTTGTTAAAAAAAACAAAAATCACTCATTGGATTTAACCGCAACGCGAAAAGGCTTTGTTTGTCACATTTGCTGTTACCATCGTTAAGAAAAAGAAAAAACCTAAAACAGAGAAAGCACCTTTTATCTATCCTCTGTATCGTCTTCAATTTTCCCGCACTTTCCCCAACCCAAAGGAAGAATCTTTTCACTCTTTTTTCCAGGAAAAAAAGATGAGATGGGAGAGGGTCCAACCTCAAGTGGCTCTCTCTGAATCTTCCTCCGGGCTGGGAAAGAGATGGGGACACACTTGTAACGCAATCAAAGGAGGCAGATTTGTCTACGTGTTCGGTGGGTTTGGTAAAGACGGTTGCTTGACCAATCAAGTTCATGTCTTTGACGCTGGTGAGTGTTTCTTTCGGCTTCTCGTTAGTGGGTTTTACAAAAAGTCTCAATCTTTGTTTAAATATTTAGTGGGTCTTGCCAAAGTCTCAATCTTTAGTTCATGCTTCTGTTGATGTTTTGTGGTTACTTGCTTTGTAGTCTTCTTTGTTAGAACAGTCTCATTTGTGGCAGTTTTTGTTGTTGCAGGGTGGAAGATGTGGACTAAGCCGATGATCAGAGGCGTGCCGCCTTCTCCGAGAGATAGTCATAGCTGTACAACGGTTGGGGATGATCTTTTTGTGTTTGGTGGTACTGATGGGAAACGTTATCTCAATGATATGCATGTGTTAGATACTTGTAAGCTCTAGTTCCATCTCTTCTTGTGTTATCTGGTTTATGTCAAGAAGATGCTTGAGTTAATTGTCTTCTTACTGTTTGCTGTTAGCTACATATACTTGGAAACGCCTTGAAGCTAGAGGTGAAGGACCTGAGGCAAGAGAAGCTCATAGTGCGACGCTTGTTGGCAAACACATTTTTGTATTTGGTGGCTGTGGGAAACTGGTTCAGATGATGAAGTGTTCTATAATGACCTTTACATACTCAACACAGGTACAGCTTCATAGCGCTGGTTCTTGTTTTTTTGTTTGAAGGCATGTGTTTGAATTGGTTTGAGTCTTGTTTAGAGACTTTTATGTGGCAACGAGCTGTAACAACTGGGAAGCGTCCCTCTGCAAGAGATGGCCACACTTGCTCAACTTGGAACAACAAAATCATTGTAATAGGTGGTGAAGAATCTGCAGATTTGGATGACTATTATCTCTCAGATGTTCATATCCTTGATACAGGTCCTGAATCACATCTTCTTTAATGTGTTTATGTGTATGTCTTTGTTTATATTTCCTGGTTCTGCAAATTCAGATACGTTTGTGTGGAAGCAGTTGAAAACTTCAGGGCAGGTGTTAACACCTAGAGCAGGTCATGTCACTGTCGCAATTGGGAGCAACTTGTTTGTGTTTGGAGGGTTTAGTGATTCTCAGAATCTTTACAATGATCTCTTTGTGCTTGATGTTGGTATGTAACAGTGATTACAACTCTTCAATTGCTTTTATCTGTCTTCTTATATTATTTTTGGTTTGTCTGTATAGAAACTGGTGTATGGTCCAAGTTAAATGTCAAGGAAGAAGGTCCATCTGCTAGATTCTCTGCTGCAGCAGTTTGTTTAGGTCCTTACAAGGCTGGTTCTTTTTTCTTCGTTGGTGGCTGTAATAAGAATCTTGAGCCGTTGGATGGCATCTACTACCTACACACAAGTTTGTTTTTGATCTCTCGTTTGGTTATAGCATATCCCTCCTAATCATCTTTGCTTATGGCCTAACAGATGGTGAATACGAAGCACGGTCTGCTCAGACTCCAGCGAGTTTGTCTTTAAGGAAACGGATGAGACTAAAATGTCAAAAGCAGAAACTAGCTGTGGAGCAAAGGAAAACGGTGTTTCAAGCTAGGGTTACTGAAGAATCCCCTTTAGGTTACACTATAGAAACGATCATTGATGGAAAGGTGCTTCGCGGTGTTTTGCTTTCGAGCATACACAACAGCTCTGTTCAAACGGCAGATCCAAGCTCTAGTAGTAGGCAAGTGTTAGTGTTGGTTATAGTTTCTCTCTTTACACGCATTAGTTCTCAAGCATGTTTTGATTTGTTGATTGTGAGAAGGAAAAGTCCTGCTATGCTGGATGATGCTGGTTGTGATCTTAGAGCAAAGACGCAGAGAAGTTTGAGTAAGGATTCAGCAGGTAGTAGCCAACAAGCTGGTCCAGTGAATCCTTCTGATGATGCTACAAAAGCAAGGTGATTCATGAACAGACGTGATTCAGTATATCCTTATTAAGGATTGGTTTGATAAGTTTAACTTGTTCCTTGTGTTGAACAGATGAAGGAAGAGTAGCTGCAGAAGATGCAGAGGCAGAGCAAAAACAGTAACCACAAAATACATAAAGAATCTTTTGGGGGTGTACAGTAGCAAGTAGATGAAGGCAGGAATTGGTTTAGAGGATGTGTAGAAGAAAGAAGCTAACTCTTGTGTTAAGGTCTTTTGTTTTTGCCTAACTCTAACAGAGTAGTTACTCTTTTAAAGAAACTTTACAGGTGAAGGCATTTACTCTTCTCGTGTCTCTGTTTCTTCAGGAATAAGTTTTTGCCGTAAAAGAAAGTTTTGTTTAATACATTTTGCTCTCTCTTGCATTGATTCACCAACTATAAAGATTATACGTTTGACATTTGTCTTTCTAATGTAATGACAGTAAATGTAAACTCGTTGATCAATAGTATATAGTATGTGCATGTATATGTGTGTGTGTTTATGAAAATAAAAGAGACAAAAATTCGATGATTAAGTTTTTGACAAATCATTAACGGCGTGAAACCATGTGCCTCGATGATTGATCATTCTCAGTCTTTGACCAAGACCAACTTTAACTTTACTTATGGCACAATTAAATTTGCATATAATATACTACAATGTAGCTTTGGAATTTGTTAATTTGTGATACCATCATTCACGTATGATGCGTGCATTAATATATAGTTTACTGTATACGAATACCGTATATACAATTACAGAGAAGATTCTGTATATACCAGTTTGGATCCAACGACAAAGACTAAATGATAGAGAAAGTAGATGTATTAATTACGAAATAATCATATATTACCAACCGTAATTATTTCTCTGATGATCATATGATAATTCATAACCATATCGTGTTGACGTGTGTCTAATAATTTTGTTCTTCAATAAAACTCCTTTTAATGATTTTTCTTGCACCATCTCAATGGACAAAATCCTACAATTTTCAACAAACATTGTTTTTTAAAGAAAATTAATTATTAAATCAGTCAAAATAATTTCCAAATTCGAAAATACTAGATCAGGTTAATGAAAAATCCAAATTGTCCTTGTTGGCAATCCAACCACTAAAGCATGTACCTCCAACTAATTTTGCGACTAATTAATATATTTAGTAAATGTACATAAAACATATTCTAATTATCATGCTTTTAATAAGTTTCATACAATAAACCAATACAAAAATCAAAAGAGTTCCACTATGAGAAAAAACAAACAATTTCCCTTACTAGTACTTTATTATATTTACACTATAATTAGGATCTTTTTATCTACTTTAGTGTTGCAGCTCGAGACATCCAAATTTTTTTTTATTATTGTAAAGTTGAGCCGTAAATTAAAGTTATAACAAATAAAGATTCTTCTTATTGAATCATATAACGCTAATGCTTTTTAGTGAAGATTAGCCCTGCGAATTCGGTCTTCCGAAACCGAACCGAACCGTCGGTTTTTAGTTAACCGAAAATTTTGAAATCTATTTCAAAATTAATCGAATTAAATTTCGGTTCGGTTATCGATTAATTTCGGTTTTCAAAATTATATCCAAAAATAACCATTTTATTGGTTTTCGGTTAATTTTGGTATATTTTTTTTCAAAAAAAAATCGGATATTTTTGGATATTTTTGGTTATTTCAATTAAGTTCAGATATTTTCGATTTAATTCGGTTCGGTTTGTCGGTTATTTTTGGTTATTTTTTGGTTTTTAATTTTTTTTTGAAAATAAAAAATCGAACCGAAAACTGAATTACTTTTCATAATCATACCGAACTAAACCGAATTGAAAACCGAAAACCGAAAATTTCGGTTCGGTTCGGTTTAAAGTCGCAGGCCTAGTGAAGATTATACGTTTTATAAAGATATTTGGTTTTTAACTTATATTGCTATCAATTTTCATAATTATGAGTCGAAAATGACAGGAAAAAGAACAACATGAATAAGGTGGTGAGATGAAAAAACTGGGGACATCTTGACGTCAAGAAACACTACTATATATAAAGCAAAAGGGAACATGGAAAATGACAAGGTTTCATTTCAGTGAAAGAAGAAAAAGGATGACTTCTTACAAGAAACATAAGGAAAGATGTTAATGTGTGTACTTGGTTACACAATGTTTTGTTTTACTTACCTTTGCAGATGGGGTATTTAATGCATTTCCGTGACCTCACCGGCAAAAATTGATGACAAAATGTTGTGATATTTTTCTAACTAGATTCATGTACTGTATCTCTAACTTTTAGATTATAAGATGAAACACTTTTGGCTGCATTTAATTAATGTTAAGATGAAATATAAGTGTGGATTTTGATATATGGTTCATAACAAAATCTCATTTACTCAATAAAAAACAACCTCACTGAGATGATTTCTTTTATAGATTTGAAAGAAAATGGTGTCATTTATGGACCTTGCTACTGTGAAATTTTCATAAGTTTGTAGTCTCAAACATAGTCTGTTTAATACAAAAGCTGGTAACAAAAAATTAAGGTTAAAAGTAAAAAAGAAAGATGAAAGAACTGAATCATTATGTGGATATCTTGATGACCTGACACAGAAGTCACATGTATAGATAGTGAAGTCAAACCAGATCAACTCCCTCACATGCTTCTGCTAGATGGAGAGCCTCTGTAATCTCCACACACCTCTTCCAATGTTTTATTCTTTTTATTATCTTATAAATATTCTATAAAAAAATATAAATCCAAAATTTCTTGGGCTTTGTGGTAACTAAAAAGCAGAGGTAGGTTTTATTTTGCTAACATTTTTTTTCCTACATTTTATTAGAAAACAAAAAGAAAAAAAAGAAAGAATACTTCCATTTTCCAGTAAGCATTATTATGTGGCTGTATTTCCGGTTTGTTCTCTGAGCAGTTACCAGTAAGTACAAAACAAAGAGAGGAACATTTAGTCTCTTCTTGGATCTGTAGTGAGATTCCTTTGTTCCTTTCTTTAATCTCTTCTTCTTCTTCTTTCTCTTTACCTTTGGCTGTTTCTCTTCATCTGCAACTCTTCTTCTTCCCATTGGTTCTGTAAATTTTTTAAGGTACATTCTCTGTTTTAATTCAGACAAAGGGACACACATGCTGGTCTTTAGTGTTGTCTGTTCATCTTCCGTGTTTATCGTTAGATTCTTGTAAGATTAGATCTAAATTACCAAAATGTTTTTTTTTTAACTTTCTTTTCCTTTTGTCTTGAGTGGAATCTGAGAATCTAGCTCTGTAAAAAAAAGGTGGAAACTTTTTATTTCCTTTTTAGATCTGTAGGTGTGGGACTCAAAACTCTGTTTAAAAAGATTAGTTTTTTTTTTTAAAAACTTTAATTTTGAGATCTTGAACGAAAAAAGCTAATTTTTTGGAGTTTTTTTTTAATGATTTATGGAAGGTTGCATCATTCTCGTTAAGGCTTTTAATGGTGGTCACTGTTGAATGATGGAGAAAGGAAAAAAGAAAGCTTTAAAAGTCATCTCTTCCAAATTATTGCTTAACATACATCACTGAGGCTAAAAGTTAGGCTTTTTGGAAATCAATAAAAAGGGAAGAAGCACACAACACAACAGAACACAGAAGAAAGGTTCTAAAGACAAAAAGAAGAGATGGCTGCAAAGCTTCTGCATTCATTGGCAGATGATAGTGCAGATCTGCAGAAGCAGATTGGTTGTATGAATGGTATTTTTCAGATCTTTGATCGTCACCATGTTCTCACAGGCCGGAGAAAGAGTCTTACTTTAGGTAAATATATTTGATATATTATTTTTTAACACATTGTTTTGGTCTCTATGGTTTGTTTGTGTCTTGTAGTCGTTGACTTGTAGATATGGTTTATGTATCTTCTTGTCTATTTTCTTTAGTTAACCAGGTCTTGTTACGTTATTAGAGATCTAATTTTCTAGTTTTGTTTCCTTTCTCAAATGGTGTTGATCTGCCAAATCTTTTGGTTAGATTTGTTTCTTCTTGGTAGATTTTGACTTTAGTTAACCTTTGGCTAATGAAGTTTCCAACCGAATGTTATAAATAAAAGTTTGACTCGCAATGCCTCTTCCTTGTTTAAGACTTTGGATGTGATTCTCAAGCTTGTTTGATGTGTTTATTGCAGGTAATGGAAATGTCAATAGTATCAATATTGAGAGAGACTCTGTTGATACATTTTATCAAGCAAAAGACACTGTAAGTTAATTCTAAGGTCAATGATCTAAGGTTTTCATTTGAACAGATGTTTCTGTAAGGTCCTAAGGCTTTTGCATTTCAGTTTCAGGATGCAAACAATGTTGGGAATGTGAAAGAGAAGCAAAGGGTCTCAACAGAGTCATCAAGGGTTTCTTTTTCATCTTCTTGTTCGTCTTCCCCATCATCACCTGAGTTGAATAGAGGAGATCAACCTGAATCTTCTGCTTATGAGCAAGCCAACTTTCCTGAATCTCCTCCTACAAGTGACTCTGAGATGGCTGAAGGGAATGGGTTTTCATATCTAGGAGTTGACCTCAGAGATGTAGTGAGAGACTCTATGTACAGAGACGCCAAAGGGATTTCTATTAAGAATCCCATGACAAGGGAGGCAGCAGTTAGACGCAGCAGAAGAGAGGATTCTCCAAGGCCTTATGGTTTGAAGCAATCCACCCCTGCTGATCTCAGTGAGTCCTTTAGGTTTCTAGCTAAACTTAGAGAAACACCTCAACGTTACAATGAGGTTGGAGCACAACCTCGTTACTCTGTTGATTCTCATGATACGCTGAAATCAAAACAGAAGTTGAAAGAGTTGCCTAGGCTTTCGCTGGATAGTAGAGAACGAGTGGTGAGAAACTCCGTTGATGATCTTAAACCAGTTAAGCTTCCTGAAAGTTCCAATGGAAGCAGTTCAAGCAGCAACAAGAAACGGCCTCCAAGTGTTGTAGCAAAGCTCATGGGTTTGGAAACATTGCCAGGTTCTCCAGTGGGTAGTAGAGACATCAATAAGCTTGCTTTGAACACTTTTGACGATAACAACGATCCATTCTCAAGATCTTTGAGGGAGAAAAACCTTAACCGGACTATCCGGTTTTCTCCTAGCTCACCAAGAAGCTTGGGAAAGGACCCGTCTTCTCCAAGATGGAGAAACTCTGATTTCGTTATGAAGCCTTTATCAAGTTCAAGGTTTCCCATTGAGCCAGCTCCATGGAAGCAAGCTGATAGAAACAGAGCTATGCAGAAGCAGCCTGTGAAAGCAACACAGCATGAAGTGCCTAAGTTTCCTCCTACTGTGTACAGTGAAATGGAGAGGAGACTGAACGATCTTGAGTTCAAAGACTCAGGAAAAGATCTGCGAGCTCTTAAACAAATATTAGAGGCTATGCAATCAAAGGTTTACCTGGACACTGAGAAACAACCACAACCCTCAAACTTGGCTGCTCAAAGAGATTATGAAAGAGCAACTTCCAACCAAGAGATGCCATCCAGAACGAGAGTTCCTTCATCTTCATCTAATCAGGTCTATCAATCTCCGATTGTGATAATGAAACCTGCCAAACTAGTTGAAAAGGCTGGTATTCCTGCGTCATCTCTTATTCCAATACACAGTTTATCTGGTGGGCTTAATAAGATCCGTAGAGAGAAACCTGATGATAAAGGAGCTTCAACAAGTAGTAAACGTGTGACAAAAGACCGTAGTCCTGGAAAGGGAAGAGCTGAGTCATCTATCAGCTCTGTTGATAAGAAAGCTGAAAGCAGAAATGTGCGGTCGTCTTCTTCAAAAAAGCCTCAGCAGGTTTCTAAAGAAAGTAGTCCTTCAAAGAGTACAGGATCTGTAAGTCCAAGATTGCAGCAGAAGAAGGCTGAGCATGATAAACGCTCACGGCCACCAACCCCTCCATCTGATTCTACTAAATCAAGGAAACCGTTGAACCGACAAATGGCTGAGTCTACCTCTCCTGGTGGCAAACGTAGACCCAAGGCTCAGAAGAGTTTGCAGCAAAATGATGACCAAGTTAGTCAAGGGAGCAATGAATCTAGGACGTCGAGTCATGACATGTGTACTCATTCTGAAGCAGAAGGCGCCATTGGTGTAGAACAAGCAGATGGTGGTAAAAGTCCATCTGTAATTGAGGCAGCCAAAGCTGTGGTCTCTAACTTAATGCAGAATGTGAGTTCTGTGCCTCCTTGGTATTAATAAGTGTTTGGTGTGAAAGATTCTCACAAGTTTTTGTTTTTGTTTTGGTGTTTTCAGAAATCTAGTCCAAGGTTTAGTGAAGATGGATCGTCAGCAAACCTTTCACTAGTTACTTTGGAACATCCAAGTCCAATTTCTGTTCTTGACACCTCAATTTACAGAGAGATGGAACCATCTCCTGTGAAGACACAAGGTAGTAAACAGATTCTATCTCTACTGTTCTTATGCACATCAACACTGAAAAGCATCAAAGTCACTTTAAGATCCTATGACTATCTGTCTTTTGCTTGTTTAGTTGGGTAAAGTTTTGAATATTCTTTTCCTTCCACTTATTCAGAACTGATCATGTGATTAGGTTATGTTGTTGCTCATGACTCTGGTGATGAACATTACGAGGACCAGTGGAATCCAGCGTACAGTTTCTCAGAAACAACATCAAGCTTCTCGCCAGAGATAAATCGCAAGAAGCTTCAAAACGTTGAGCACTTGGTTCAAAAGCTAAGACGATTGAACTCTACCCATGATGAAGCCAACCAAGACTACATTGCTTCCCTCTGTGAGACCTCAGATCCCAACACCGATCACAGATACATCTCAGAGATTCTATTAGCCTCAGGTCTTTTGCTGCGAGATCTTGGCTCAGGGTTAACAACGTTTCAACTACATCCTTCAGGCCATCCAATCAACCCAGAGCTGTTCTTTGTTCTTGAGCAGACAAAGGGAAGCAGCACCATACACAAAGAAGAAAGCAAAGTTCTCAACAAGGAGAAGCTCAACCGCAAACTTGTGTTTGACACCGTTAATGAACTTCTTGTGGAGAAGCTAGCATCGGTTGAAGCCACAACGAATCCGTTGATGAAGAAGTCATCTGCTAAGAAAGCCATGAGCGCGCAACAGCTGTTGAAAGAGCTGTGTTCAGATATAGAATCACTGCAAAAGCAAGCCAGGAAGAGATCAGAAAACTTCTTGTTGGAGGAAGAAGATGACTTCCTGAAGAGTATACTTGCAGAAGATGTGATGATTCGGTCTGGGAACTGGGTAGACTTCAGTGGAGAGGTCTCAGGGTTGGTGCTGGATGTGGAGAGGCTTGTTTTCAAGGATCTGGTGAATGAGATTGTGCATGTAGAAACTAGCCGTCTGCAAGTAAAGTCAGGAAGACGAAGAACGCTTTTTGCAGAACAGTAAGCTAAGATCTGTTGAAGAAACACTAATTATATATACTCTATGGTCTTTTTCATTTGCCCTGCTGATTCACATGCTTGTTTTCGGTTCTTCAGTATTATAAAGCAGGATAATAATCATATGGTGTGTTATGTAATAACTGAAGTTCTTGAGATGGTTATTCAGAAAAAACTGTAAATCAGTTTAGGTTAAGAGAATGCATGAAATCAGAAAAATAATTGACGGAAATTCTCTGCATCTTGTGTATATTCTCTTTGGCCCAGGTGTTTTAATATATTACTAGATTTTGATCCGCGCTTTAAAAGCGCGGGTATATTTTTACCATTTTGATAAAATTTAATTAAATTAATTATTCAAACAAAAAAATTTTAAAATTGTTTTATTAATATTTAAAAAAATTCTATTATAATGTTTGATTTTCACGTAATGTTTCCATATCTGACCAATATCCATAGTTGAACCGGTACATCCGGCAATTTTCATATAATCCAGTTAAGATTTAATTAAAAATTTACTAATTAAAAATTTAAGCCAACCCGGTATATATCTTAAACCCGCTATTAATCTGTATTATGATATTCGTTGATCCGTTAAATAACTCCATAAAAACTGATAATATATTTTTAAAAATTTGTTAAATAATTCATATTTTTAATATTAAAGAAAATTGATTTTTTGTAATTTCTTTAATAAAAATTTTCTTGTCATTTTGAAAAAATGAAACAATGGCAATAGAAAAAAAACACAATTTATTCATATAACAATATTAGTTTCTTTTCGTTATAACCTATGATAAGGTTACATTTTTACTCATTTTATTTTTAAAATTTAGTTTTTAAAACAAATTGAATTGACATATCATTATTATGTATAAAATGAAACAGTAAATAATAATTTATAATTTTTGATCGCTAAATAATATGATGCACGGAAATATGATATTAAAATTAAATAGAAAATCATAATTTTCATAAAAGAAAAATTATTATTAATCACAAAGATAGGAAATATTATCAGTTACCATAAATATAGGAGATATTAAATTGTTTAATTAATTAAGATTCTAAAAATAAAAAGTGGTATTATCTTATAAATATGATAAAAATCTAGGGGTAGAATCTAAAATTTTAGCAATAGGATCCTGCTTTAATAGTATAGACTAGATTTTGACCCGCACAACCGTGCGGGTGTTAATTTTACTTTTTATATTTCACAATTATAGTTATTCATATGTTTTAGTTGTTCATAAATTATATTTGTTGATGTAATGTGTACTGATGGCTAAACAAAAAAGTGGTATGTTAAATAAGTCATTTGTTATTTGCTATATTTTTATAAAACCTACCATTTTCAATATTTTTTTTATAAAGGATACAATTTAATTTGGATTATTTGTGTATATTAATACATATATATATATATATATAGTTCTACATGTATATTAATACATATATGCTAATAAAAACATTAGTTTTCATAGTTTTGGATTTGATATATTTTTTCATTTATATAGTAATTTATTTTATATCTTGTTTATAACACTTGTAACACTGGTGCTAAAAATATAAAAAAGGTCTATCTATTTATGATTTTTAACTTTTACAACCAATATAATATTATTGATCCAGGTAAGCATAATATTCCCTTTTTGAATGATATTGCTTAATATTGGAATATATTTTCTTTGATATTATCATAAATTTTCTTACAAAAACTGTTACAATCACGAAATTATAGGATTCTTATACTATTATGATATTTTGAACCTTTGAAAGAATATTTTTTCTTGTTAAATGAATATACCCATTTTTATATTTGATTATTTGAATACACTCAACTTCATCTTCTCCAAATATCGTCTGCATTTTAGTACATTAAAGAAAATCATATAATACAAAGAGAATAGTCACTCAGATAAGGCTTACACAAATTCAACAAAAAAGTGAAAGAGAAGTAACTCAAATATGACTCGAGCATGATTATTATAAATGAAACATTGTTAGTCACATTGGAAGAATGGTTGAACATGGTAGAGAATGTATGGCCGTCGTTTGTGAAACTTATGTATACTTTTAGTAACAGGAAATATATGGTCGTTGTAATACATATGGCTTAAATACACAAGTCATTGATTTTATATAATAGTAAAGTGAAGCATCACGATTAAATAAGATGGATTAGTAACGTAGGACTTCAGGTGATATTAATTTGAAAATAAATGATAGGAGAATTAAATGTGATGACTTCCTAGTAAATGGTTTAAAATAAAATATCACATATGAAATAAGTCATGACTTCTGTTTTAATATATAAGATTTATTGAACAAACCACAAACCACATTTGTATGGACACTACATTTATATGTTTTGACATTACATTCATTTTTTTTTTTTTTTTTTTTTTTTTTTTTTTTTTTTTTTTTTTTTTTTTTTTTGTCGACAACCCATTGTTACTAGATCAAGTGGTAGACACACGAGCCGATTCCCCGAGGGGGACCTCCGTGTGACCTGGTCTGATCTATATGGGAAAATGTAAATCCTTTCTTCCTTGCTTCCTTGGCGAGTGCGTCCGCACGACCATTCCTACAACGGGGAATATGAGACAGACTCACATCCTCAAAGACCTCTAGTGATTTCTGAAGTATCTCGATCTCTGTCGCGAAATTTGGCCAGTCCTCCGGGTTGGTCGCCATGTCTACAAGGTCCGAGCAGTCCGTTTCGATCCGTACCGCTGATATCCTCAAGGCCTGCAGGCATGAGACTGCCCAGAGTAGTCCTTCCATCTCTGCATGCAAAGCTGATCGGCTTCTGTTACATGCTCGTAGTCCGAAGTGTTCAGCGCCCATGTGATCCTTACAACTCCATCCTAAGCCACTGACACTACCATTATCGATCCATGATGCATCGATTTGGCAGGTTGGGAGTCGGAGAAGCCCAGGAGGTTCTGTCACTGTCTCTGATGGAGGAGGAATCGCATGAACCTCCTCATCTTCCTCGCTCTCGTTTGCATTCCTCCAACATTCTGCCTCTAAAGACGCATGTTGAAGTGTATCCATCGGGGAGACGACTTTCCCGTTGAAGAGTTTGTCGTTCCTTGCTTTCCAGATGTACCAGCAGATCCATGGAAAGGTATCGAATTGTGGTCTCCGAGGAGCCACTTCTTTTCTCTTCCAGAAGAGGAAGTTTATATTTTGATAAATAGATGTACTCGGGAAGTCACCCGGAATGGACGGATAGTCCGATAAAGCCCAAACCTGTAAGGCTGGGGGACACTCAAAAAGAAGATGATTGATCGACTCCACTGGGCCAGCACATCTAGGACAACTCCTATCGGTGCCCAGGTGTCTGTAAGTGAGCCTCTCTGCTGTCGGTACACAACCCGAAATAGCTTGCCACAAAAAATGTTTCATCTTACTCGGGGCCTCTATCCTCCACACGTGACCTAGAAGGCCAGTGATACTTGGTTCAAGGACCAGATCCTGAGTAGGTCTCGTCTTGTTCGTCTGGAGCAGGTCGTATCCAGTCTTAACTGAGTATATCCCTGTCTTTGTGTAGTCCCAAACATATCCGTCCAGGGTATCGGAGTGTGACGGTCTAATCCCAAGGATTAGGGGGATATCATCCGGCTGAAAATACTCCCGTAAAAGTTGTATATCCCACTCCTTCGTATCATTCCTAATAAGGGCCTGAACGGGGAGTTGGGGGAGTCTGTATACAATGTGGTCAGCAGGCCTGGGTGGGCGAGGCACTGAATCAGGGACCCAGTGATCACTCCACACCTTCGTATCTCGGCCCGTGCCAATCCTCTTTCGTAGTCCCAAAATAAGTAATGGTTTTGCTGCCATAATACTTCGCCAACCATATGAAGGTGAGTATGTACGTCGATCATCCAAAGGAGAGGTATGCTTGTAGTACCTTCCTTTTAAGACGCGTGCCAGTAAAGAGTTTGGGTAGTGAATCAAGCGCCATAATTGTTTTGCAAGAAGTGCTAAGTTGAAATCATGGAGGTGACGGAAACCTAGTCCCCCTAAACGCTTAGGGGTACAGATCTCGTCCCATGCTATCCAATGTAGACCTCTGCTGTTCTGCTTCGAGCTCCACCAAAAATTTGAAGTTGTGCTACTTAGTTTATCAGTGATGTCTTGTGGAATCAAATAGCACGACATTGGGTATGTCGGGACTGCTTGGGCCACCGCCTTAATCTGAACTTCTTTTCCCCCCTTAGAGAGTAGTCTCGATGACCAGTTGTTCACTCGCCCATTCATCCTGTCTTGAACATAAGAGAAGACTTTTGTTTTCGATCCACAAATATGTTCGGGTAACCCAAGGTACATTCCCATACCTCCTTCAGTCGAGAACCCCAAAGCTTCTTTAATTTCTCGTTTTCGAAGGTGATCCACACGATTCCCAAAAAACATCGAGGATTTTGCCGCATTTAACTTTTGTCCCGATGCTTTCCCATAAACGTCAATAATGTCCATGATCTCTTTGCATTGGCTTACTTCAGCCTTACAAAAGAAAAGACTATCATCCGCGAAGAGGAGGTGAGAGGTCCTTGGACTCGCATGAGCCACGCGGAGACCTACGATCTTCTGTTCCGCTTCTGCACCGTTTAGGAGCGAGATTAAAGCTTCCGTACACAGGATAAACAAAAAGGGGGATAAAGGGTCTCCTTGTCTCAGGCCCCTCTTTGGAGAAATTCGCCCTCTCGGCTGTCCATTGACTAAGACTTGATATGAGACCGACGTGACACACCACATGATGAGATCAACCAGTCGTGCATCAAAGCCCATCTTAAGCATCAAAGTTGCTAGAAAATTCCATTCCACTCTATCATAGGCTTTACTCATATCTGTTTTGATTGCCATAAAATCGAGTCTACATCTCTGGTTGGTCCTTAAGGCATGGAAGTTCTCTTGTGCTATCAGGATGTTGTCTGTAATCAAACGTTTTGCCACAAAGGCGGATTGAGTTTCTGAGATCAGTCGTGGAATCAGCCTTTTAAGTCTCTTGCACAATAGCTTAGAAATAATCTTATAGCTAACATTGCAGAGACTAATCGGTCTGAACTCAGACATGTCCCGGGGTTTCTTCTTCTTCGGGATAAGGCAAATATTTGTCTGATTTAGTAGTGGATCAAAACTTCCGGTCGCGAAGAAGTCTTGTACAAGTCGAATAATATCTTTCTTCATCTCATTCCAGAACTTCTGGAACAGCTTACTAGTCATGCCGTCCGGCCCGGGCGCTTTATCCGGGTTTATCTCGAAAAGCGCTTTTTTAATTTCCTGTTCAGACGGTTCCTCCAAGAGTAACCTATTGTCTGTGTGGGAAACTTTTCCGGAGATAAAACGAAGAGAAGTGTCAACTTCCGTTGGCGAAGGGGTAGAGAAGAGATCTCGAAAGTATTGAATAGCCACATTCTCCACTTCGATTTCACTCTCTACCAGCCTGCCATGTTTATCCTTGATACGATTCTGCGCTCTGCGTTGTTTCGTGGTGGCATGGTGGAATTTTGTGTTCCTGTCTCCATGTTTATGCCATTGATCCCTACTCTTTTGTTCCCAGAAAGAATTCTCTTCTTTAAACGCCATAATTAATTGTCTCCTTAAGGTTTCCAACTCTTCGGTAGTAGTGTTTTCATCATCCTGTGCTGCGT
The DNA here is from genome assembly GCA_932364175.1 of Eruca vesicaria subsp. sativa. Taxonomy (NCBI): domain Eukaryota; kingdom Viridiplantae; phylum Streptophyta; class Magnoliopsida; order Brassicales; family Brassicaceae; genus Eruca; species Eruca vesicaria. The sequence goes on along the minus strand of CAKOAT010126265.1, from coordinate 106,178 downwards.
CAATCTTGCCTTTTAGCTCTTCGATCAATACAGCAGAGTTTGTCGGGTTATTCTTCTTCCAGGAGCTAATCTTATTTCGACATGAGGTAACTTTTTGGTGAAAATTCCTGATTGGAATGTCATCAAATTGTCCCCACCCCGAGGTTACCGCTTCCTTAAAGCCGGGTTTCCCTATCCACCGTTTGTCGAATCTGAAATTTTTCTTTTTTTTTCGAATAATGGATTGGGTTCGCGTGAGAACTGGCCGATGATCTGAGCCCCATAGTTGTAGGTATTCGACGATGCTATTGGAGAAAAGGCCGTGCCAATCCTCATTTGCAACCGATCTGTCCAGTTTACATTTGACTTTCCCGTTTTTCCTTTTTCCCACCCATGAGAAGGAATTTCCCTTATATGGGAAATCGAGCATTCCACAGTTTTCTAGCATGATCCGGAAGGGCAGGAAAGAATTTTCTGAACGACGTCTTCCCCCCCTCTTCTCATGATTTCCTGTGAGCTCATTGAAATCACCCGTCATGAACCATGCTCCACTTCGAGTCGTACTGATGCGTGATAATCGTTCCCACACCAAGTCTCGATATCTAACATCAGGGTTTCCATAAACAAAAGTCATAAAAATAGGGTGTCCTTCAAGCCTTGTTTCAATATCGATCATATGTTCGTCTGCATATAAAATACAAACCGAGGGATCATCCATATAAAACAAAGCTAGACCTCCGCTTCGACCAACCGGGTCCACGGTACAAACATGGTCATATCCAAAAGAAACTTGTACATCTTGCAAAAAATCCCGATTGTTTTTGGTCTCCGATAGAAATAAAAACTTAGGTAGAAAACAATAATACAACTCATTAAGATGCTCCTTCGTCAAACCGGCACCCGCCCCTTGACAATTCCACGCAATTGTGTTCATCTTGGGATATTTGGTGGTTTGTTAATCCCCACCTTTGCTGATTTGAAGACTTGATTCTTTTTGTTTGTAGAAATAGTTTTATATTGAATTTATCAACACCAGAAAATTCTAATGTGATAAACCAAAGGAGATGTATAGCTTTTAAATCCTTAGCTTTTAGTTTCAAGAAGGAATTGTATATTGGATTTATCAATACTAGAAAACTCTAGTGTGATAAACCAAAGGAGATGTATAGCTTTTAAACCTTAGCTTTTAGTTTCAAGAAGTAATTGTATATTGGATTTATCAACACTAGAAAACTCTAGTGTGATAAACCAAAACAAACTCTTCTGAATGTATGATTATATATTCCTTCCTTTGCCTTTTTGTAGAAATCTTGAAGTGATTTAGTCTCCAGTGGATCGTTGTGTTAAGATGTAAGGATCACGTGCTTCTTTAATCTTTGCTGGTACAATAAATAATGTTATAGTAACATGCTTAATCTCCAGAGTAAAGATTAACCAGCTTGTCTTCTCAAAAACAACTTTGCTTCCCAAGGTTGCTTAAACACATGTTTTTGCTTGATACACCAAAAAAGTACTGCTTCTTGTTGGATCTTTTTTAGAGTTTGCACCAACGGTCATAACCCTGAAATATAGATTTCACCAACATATAATTCCTTATAGATAAAGATGTCTCCCAGTGCTCTCTTTTGATCTCTTTTCCTTCTTCAAAAATTTTCTTGAAACTGTAAATGTGATGTTAAGAGTTAGAACACCCACGCTCTAAACTCTGTAACAAGGTCACTTGTAGACAAACAAGCAGGATCTTAGCACTAGGCTAGAGATTTCACAAAAACTGGAACAAAGCCTTGACACAAGTCTTAGTCTTCAGCGGCTGTTGCGGGGTCACCCTAAAAGTGAGAAAAAGAGCTTCCTTCTTTACTCGAGAGACGACGGCAGAGAGGTGTTTCGTAGGCTTCAGGAAGGACCGAATCTGATCAGTAGAAAGGGTTTAACGGAACAGAGAAATGCAGAGGACCCAGAGATGTAAAATAGGTTCGCCAAAGGGGAGAGGACCCAGTCACAAAACAACGTGAGGATTTCAAAACACTCCAAAATCTGAGAAACAGAAATCTAGATCTATCACCATTAAGGAATCTGAGAGCAAAACGGTCACCATAAGTGAATAGACATCCTTAGAAGGTTTCTGAAACACCAAGAAAAAAACTCGTCGGAAAGTTTTGCGGTGGCGCTTTGTTCCGGCCACGGCGGAAGGAGCTGGCAAGTCGGAGGATTTGAGCTTGAGGCACCAAAAACAGAAGTGTTGGGGTGCGTGTCTGAGAGCATACTCTCTCACTTCTCTCTACATTTTTCTTAGTCCTGTCTCTATTTGTCTCTTTGACATTACATTCATTTAAAGACAGGGATATGAAAGAAGAACCAAACACTGGTTCTGTAAAACAGAGCAGGAGGTTGTTGAGAAGAAGAGCAACAGATGGATCAGGCAACAACCTTAGTTGCAAAGAACCAAGTTTCTCAACTTGTGGATGAAAACATCAACCTTATTGAACCAGAATCTGCTCCAAGGAGAGTCAAAAGTAAGAGATGAGAATAGTCCAAGAAGTATGGTGACATAAGCTCCAGCAAAGCTCCAGTAGAAAGATATCATGTCGATAAGGGCTTCATCTTCCTCCACTCCGTTATCTGGTTCTTGAAACGAGGTATTGTTGTTGCAGCTTGTGTTGGTTGGTAGCCAACCACATAGAAAAGGATTACCTAAGAAGCTCTGTGAATCAAAGGTGTTAAACTGATTGCCTTGTGGAATGACTCCTGATAAGTTATTGAACGAGACATTGAATACAGCTAGGTTGCTCAGCTCTGCTAGTTGTGATGGGATCCGTCCTTGTAATCTGTTGAAAGATAGATCAAGGCTTTCCACATTCTTCAGACCTGAAAAGCTTTGTGGTATCACACCTGATAATTTGTTGTGAGAAAGATTGAGAGCATGTAGTTTGTGAAGATCTCCAAGCCCAAATGGGATCTCACCACTCAGCTCATTTTCTGAGAGATCCATCCCAATCAATAGTTCGAGATTTCCATCACCCATGTAGGAATCATATCTGTGTTTTGTTGCAAACTCAATCTTGGTCCTGGTGGATTTATCCATGATGCCCCCAATGTACGGGTCTAACACAAGAAGAGAATTGAAAAAGCTACCAACACCTTTTGTAGTTGTGGAATCCTGTTCCAGAGCATAACCAACCTCAAAACTACTATCCATGTCACCTGACCTCAGCTCAAATAAATATACTGCATCCTCTTTTCCCAAACCAAATGATGCATCGCCAAGACATGAAGGTATGGGTCCATTCAGTCTGTTGTTGGCAAGATCGAGAAGGTGGATGGTTCTCAGGCCACACAGCTGACGAGGGATAGGACCTGTTAAATTATTCCCACGTAGAAGAAGAATACCGATGCTTTGGATGTTGGTGAATTCAGGAATGTTACCAGACAATCTGTTGTTTCTCAGATCAAGTACAGTGACATTCATTAGCAATGTGTCTGGAATGATGCCAGATAAGTTATTATCTTGCAGGAATAATATTGACGGCATTGCGGATATGATGCGTGGAGGAATGTCCCCAGATAAACTATTTGCTGAGAGGTCCAGTAGATACAGAGTAGACATATTGAACAAAGAAGGAGGTATGGTACCTTCCAACGAGTTGTTTGAAAGGAATAGCGCAGTTAGCTGTGAAAGTTGGCCAATCCAATTTGGAATAACACCTGAGAGACTGTTGTTTGAAATGTCAAGCACTGACAAGTATTGCAAGTTCCGCAAACCTTGTCCAATATTTCCTGTAAACTGATTGTTATCCATAAACAACTCATGTATACTAGAAAATGCTGGTACTTCTTCTGGAAAAACCTCTCCACTGAGTCTGTTATGTGACAACTTTATGGAATAACATTCCTTCAAAAGGCCTCGTGGTATCTTCCCCTGGAAACTGTTGTGAGATAGATCCAGATGTGAAATCTCTGTCATGTTACTCAGAGAAGATGGCAGATTTCCTTGGAAACTGTTACTCGATATATTCATAATACCTAACTGTGGAAGTATCCATCCAATGTTCTCAGGAAAGAGATGGTTGAATCTATTCACTGACACGTCTAGGAAAGCCAGACCATGTGTAGATTTTGGTAGCTGAAAACTCGTGAGAGAATTGTTTTGTAGACGCAAAGCTTGGAGTCCCTTGTTGTTCTCCATTAGCCAAGTGGGAAAGTTTCCGGATATTTTGTTGTTGGAGAGATCAACTTCACGCAAACCTTTCTGTTGCCGGAGGAAACGAGGGAACTTGTCCAAGTTGCAAGATCCTAGTACAATAGCATTCAACTGAAATTTTGGCTTCCAAGAACCTTCAGGCTCTACTACTTGAAGTGAGTTGGATTTGGAGCCAAGTTTTATCACTCTAAGGTTTGAGAGGTTGGAGAGTGAACCAAGTGAGAAAAAGCCTTCAAAGTTGTTATCAAACAATGATAAGTACTCGAGCGATACAAGGTTGCTGAGAGCAGATGGTAGCTGCCCAATCATTTGGTTGGATGAGAGATCAAGAACTTGGAGTCCAGTTAAGCCAGTTAAACATATTGGAAACTGGCTTACAAGTTTGTTTCGACTTAAATCAAGCTCTTGCATATTTTTCAGTTTGCAAATCTCTACAAAAATTAAATGTAGAAGCTTAAGTCATTTTACATGAACGTTCATTCAACCACAACTTTTTTGATATCAAAAGGTGAAGTACTTTAGTAAACTTGCCTTGCAATCCGATTGAGCCAGAAAATTCATTATCACTTAGATCCAGAGCTTTTAACTTCATCATGGCAGATAGTTCTGCCACAAAGGGTAAACATTTTTAAATACGAACATGTTCAACTTCAAAACTAGTTATTGAGATACAATGATATTATACAATAGTTATGGAGGATGTCTTTTTCAAGCGAGTTTTCCCAAGTTGGAGCATTCGAGATTTTCGTGTTCCAACTTGAAAGGAGGGGGGGGGGGGAGTGATAAGACTAAAATTGTAAATATTCTTTAATAGTTTTAGAGTTTTGTATATGTAGTCAAGATGTCGCTTTGTAAAGAGTGATAAGAAGAGAAATAATACAATTTTTACTAGTTCAGTAATGTTGTATTGAACTTATAAAACTGTATTGAAGAAAAATGTACAAATACCTTTTACTGGAATGGTGCCATTAAATCTGTTAATACTGAGGTCAAGCAGTTCCAAGTTTATCAAATCTCGAAGTTCTGAAAGAAGGAATATAAGAATGATACAGTTTGGCTATATCACATAAAACAATAGCAGTATAAACTGAATCGAAAAGACAAAAACAAAAGATACCTTTAGCAGGAAAATGGCCATCCATGTAGTTATCCCGAAGAAAAAGAGTTGTAAGTGATGTAGCGGCTAGAAGAAACGGAAAGACGCTGTTGTTGAATTTATTTGAAGAGAGATCCAAAACCTCCAGGTTTCTTAATCTCCCTAAGCTTTTATAACCTGCAAATGGAGCTTTTTCTTTGGATACTACATACAAGAATCTTGCTAAACGTATAACTTTGTATGTTATAAAAAAAAAAAAAAAAAACTTTGTATGCATGCAGATAATGAACTTGAACTATACGCACCAAGAAATGGATAATAAATGAGCGTACGATGAGACTGCAACATGCAACATTGGATACATACACCAAATTTTTTTGGAATAAACAAAAAAAAATCATATTAGGTTCTTTAGATACGTAAGCCCCTAACGCAAGGAAAGTATCAAACTTCCAAGGACAAAAATGGTTAAAATCTAACAATAGAGGAAACGCTGGTATACCTTCAACATCATCAAAGAAGCCAGCGAACTGGTTAGTTGTCTCATCATGCCATCCTATTCCTCTCTCTTCTATCGGGTATAGGTAACTGAATCTGGACTTGGATAAGTTGAGACTTCGAACTTCTTCAAAAGGATGCAGCAAAGAAAGATTCAGGAGGGAACTCTGTTTGAGTTTCAGTTCACCAAAGGCAATCTCAGTTACCCGTTTGCTTGTTTGGTTACACATAACGCCCTCCCACTGGCAGCAGTTGGTTTCGTAAGTCCAAGTAGCGAGAACATAGTCTTCCTTTAGCCCGAACTCCCTCTCTTCTTCAGTAATTGAGATTATGTATCTCCTAAGCTCGAGCAAAGCCTTCCTTTCTTTTTCAACACAGCTACTGTATCCATGTAGCTGCCCCAGCAGTAAAATCACACATATTAAGTATTTTCTCAACAACACCTTCCTTTCCATTGCAAGTAAAAAGAAAACTTTTTTTTTTGAACAACCTAAGGATAGTTTGTTCAATGCAAATACCTCCTCATTTACAAGATATTTTTTGCAGTGGAAAGAACCAAATTAAAGAAATAATTGTATAGTAGCAAAGTCAAGTAAGGTCTCAGTGGTAGCATGAGTGATCACTGTCGTCTATCGTTTACTCCGAGTCGTATGATAAGATATTCGTTTTGGCATATATAAAGTCAAGGTCTCTGTGGAATATGAGTGGTCGACCAAAGCTTTATGTCATAGGAAAATGCTTAGTACTATTACTAAGCAATATAGTTGATGAAAATACTAAAACAGATTGGAAAATAATAATGTGGAAGTTCCCCTAAGATTTTTGTGTCAGCCTACCAAGATAGTCAAACAAAAGGATTTAATTACTACTTTCTCTGTTTTAAAATGATTCATATATTGCTCAAAAAAATGATCCATATTCTAGAAAAACAAATCGTTTTTAAAATATCAATTTTTTTATATTTTCAATGTATGTAATAATAATAAATAGTAAATTTTTTAAAAAATAATTATGTTTATTGAATTTTGATTGGTTTTCACTTATAGGAAATTGTTAAACACAAAAAATAATATATTTATAATCAATTTTAAGATGTTTTTTTAATATCTGTGGTAACTCTAAAACATTATCTTATTAAAACAGAGGGGAGTGGTAAAGTAAGTAAGGTTTTTGTTCATTTACTGATGTAAATATAACCACGACCATTATAAGATTGTCGTAATAAGAAAAAGCTTACAGAAACAGAAAACAGAAACAAAAACAGAGTAATCTGTTTGACCAAAAGCACTAAGGAGTACAGCTTACAACTTAGAAGGACGTGAGACTAGAAACGGGTAAACATGAAGGGGAATGTAACGTAAATACTGGTTTCATAAATATCAGTAGTCACAACAATACATACGATTATAGGAACCAAACACAAAGTTTTTTTTTTTTTCTGGTTCCTTTTACACAAAGCCATATAGTCTATATAGGTTTTTTTGTGAAAGAACATAGACATATAGGAACGACACTAATGGTTTAACCGAACCAGTTTCTCACCTTGTGGATGGAAACTTCAACCTTATAGAACCAAAATCTTCTCCAAGGAGAATCAAAAGAGAGAGACGTGAATAACCCAACTAGTATGGTCACATAAGCTGCACCAAAACTCCAGTAGAAAGACTCCATGTCGATTGTGCCTTCTTCGTCGTCTTTCACTACATTATCTGGTGAGTGGATTGAGTTACCTTCGCATCTTGTGTTGGTTTGTTGTCCACAAAGAAAAGGATTACCTATGAAGCTTTGTGAATCAAAGGTGTTAAACTGTCTTCCTTGTGGAATGACTCCAGATAAATTGTTGTATGAGACATTAAAGACTTCGAGGCTGCTCAGCTCAGCTAGTTGTGGTGGGATCCGGCCTTGTAACCAGTTAGAGGAGAGATCAAGACTTTCCATGTTCATCAAACCTGAAAAGCTTTTTGGTATCACACCTGATAGCTTATTGTGAGAAAGATTGAGAGCTTGCAGTTCCATAAGAGCTCCAAGCTCTACCGGGATGTCACCACTCAGCTTGTTTTTTGAGAGATCCATTCCAAGCAATAGCTGGAGATTGTCACCTACGTAGTAATCGTATCGGTGTTTTGTTTCAAACTCGATTTTAATCTGAGTGGTTGACATGTAGGGCACTGTAAACGGTTGTAGCGCAATACTAGCTTTGAAATATATACCACTTCCTTCGATTATTTCGAAGTCCTTTTGCGGAGAAAACCTACTATAAACAACACCAACTTGAGACATCCTGCCATAATCATAAGATGATTCTCTCCCCAAACGAAATGATGTATTGCTGAGGCATGAAGGTATGGTTCCAGTCAACATGTTGTTAGCAAGATCAAGAAGTTGTATGTTCCTTAGGCCACACACCTCCTTAGGAATACTTCCTGTGAAACTATTCCCACGAAGAAGAATAGTAAAGATGCCTCTCGACTCGCTGAACTTTGGAATAGTCCCAGATAATCTGTTGTTTCTCAGATCAAGTACTCGGCAATACTGTGGCCAGTCTGTAATAGTCCCTGACAAATGATTATCTTGCAGTAGTAGCACTTCAGGTACTGTGGAATTGGCATGTATAGGTATGCCTCCAGATAACATGTTTCCAGAGAGATCAAGTAGCTCATGGGGGAGTTTGTTGAACAAGGAAGCAGGTATCTCACCTTCCAACATATTGTTTGAAATCATTAGAGCATATAAGGATGGAAGTTCACCAATCCAGCTCGGAATAACACCAGTAAGTCTGTTATTCGAAATGTCGAGCGTATACAAGTCTTCCGAATTCCGCAAACCTTGTCCAATCTCTCCTGTAAACTGATTGTTATCCATAGACAGTTCCCTTGTACCGCTGAAGTTGACTGATTCCGGAAACACCTCTCCACTTAGTTTGTTATGCGACAAAATTATGCTATCACAACTTTTCACAAAATTTCTTGGTAGCTTCCCTTGAAAGTTGTTGTGAGACATATCAAGATATCCAATATCTTTCAAGTTACCTAGGGAAGATGGCAGATTTCCTTTGAAACGGTTGTGTGCTAGTTTCAAATACTGTAGTTGAGGAAGTATCCACCCAATGTTGTCAGGAAGCTGATGTCTGAACTCATTAAATGACACGTCAATATAAATCAGCTTATGAGAAGAGTTTGGTAGCTGAAAGCTCGTAAATGAATTGTTTTGTAGAAACAAAACCTCGAGTTTCGTGTTGTTCTCCAACAACCAGGAAGGAAAACCTCCAGATATCTTATTGTTAGAGAGATCAACATGACTCAAATCCTTCTGGTATTGGAGAAAATAAGGAATCTTGACCAAGTTGCAAGATGGTAACTCAATAACACTGAGTTGAAATGTTGGCTTCCACGAACTATCAAACTCTACTTGAAGTGTGTTCGATCTTGAACCAAATTTGAACACTCTCAGCTCTGAGAAGTTTGCAAGCAAACCAAGTGAGAAGGATCCTTCAAAGTTGTTATCAGACAACGATAAGTACTTGAGGGATTCAAGGTTACGCAGAGCAGATGGCACATTTCCAGTTAATTGGTTTGATGAGAGGTCGAGAACTCGAAGTCCACTCAAGCTAGTTAAGCATAAGGGAAAATGTCCTTCTAGCTTGTTGTTACTGAGATCAAGCTCTTGTAGATTCTCCATTTCGCAAATCCCTACAATAATCAAATGCAATTTTTTTATTCACCTGATTGAATGGAGTAGCTAAGAATATGTTTACACTTGCCTTGCAATTGCATTGAGCCAGAAAATTCATTATCACTTAGATCCATAGCTTTCAGCTTCTTGAAGGAAGATAACTCTACCACAAGAAAAGAAAAAAAAAACACAAAGGTAAGCACCTTTGACCCATGAACATTATGATTTCAAAGATTATCATATGCAATGCAGCCATTAAATCAACTAAAATTTATGAGCACCTTGGAGTGGTATGGAGCCATTAAATTTGTTTTCACTCAGGTCCAACAGTTCCAGGTTTGTCAAATCTTTAAGTTCTGAAAGGAAATCTAACATAAATAAGAATGTTGCAAATCAAATATAAGACATAGATATGTCACCAAGAAATTGGGCATGCTAGATAGAAATGGAAAAACACACACCTTCAGCTGGAAAAGGGCCACCCATGTTGGTGGATCTAAGAAATAGAGTTGTGAGTGATGTAGCAGCATTAAGAAAGGGAAATATGCTGTTGTTGAATTCATTTCCAGAGAGATCCAAAATCTCCAAATTTCTTAAGCTCCTTAGGCTCTTATAACCTGCAAACAAGAACCATTTATTTTGGATAAATGCAAAAAAAAAAAGAATCATGATAAACATTTGAGCAAACTTGCCTTGTGATCCCATTGGAGCAGAAAACTGATTTTTACTTAAATCCAGAGATTTCAGCTTCCTCAGAGCCGATAACTCTGCCACAAGACAAACCCAACACAAGTTTATATAACCACTTATATACTTACGAACATCATGATTTTAAATATTACACGAACAAAGGCTATATGCATCCATTTAATCAACTAAAATATCTGAGCTACCTTGTAGTGGTAGGGAGCCACTAAATTCGTTTCCACTCAGGTCCAGTAGTTCTAAGTTCGTCAAATTTTTAAGTTCTGAAAAGAGAAGCCAACAAAGATAGACTTAAAGTTAGTTATAAAAATAGTTACAATTATTGACTCGAACTAACCACAGAGACATAAGAAAATGAGGTCGTCATGTGTATCAGTAACAAATGGGAAAAGCATCCACGAATTTATCCCGAAGAAAAAAGAGTTGTGAGTGATATAGCAGAATTAAGAAAAAGGAAGAGTCTGCTATCCCGAATCTATTTCCAGAGAGATCTAAAATCTCCAAGTTACTCAATCTCCCTAGGCTTTTATTACCCGCAAACAAGAATCTAGCTAAGGATATAATAGTGATAACATATCTGGTTCATTTATAGTATTCAACTGCAATGTTATACTGAACATGTGAAAATATGTTAAAAACATTATTAGAAGTAACTAGATTTCAAATCTGACACACTTTTTATCTATCAAAATAATGTTGTTGGTGAATACGTAAATCTTATAGTTCATGTAGTTATTGATACATTATAGTTCTAGCTAGCAATCATTTTGTTTTTTTTTTCAAATTTATAGCATAAAAATGAAGCGATCAAACAAAATAATACCGTTAGCATGAAGAGGACCATCCATGTAGTTATCCCGAAGAAAAAGAGTTGTAAGTGATGTAGCGGCTAGAAGAAACGGAAAGACGCTGTTGTTGAATTTATTTGAAGAAAGATCCAAAACCTCCAGGTTTCTTAATCTTCCTAAACTTTTATAACCTTCAAACAAAGCTTTTCTTTTAGATAATACACACAGGAATTTTTCTAAGCGTATCTCAATTCAGTCACTTAGTGAGTACATGCAGAAAATGAACTTTAAGCACCAAGAAAGAGAGATAATAAATAATGAGATGGAACATTTGATGCCATATACATTAGGTTGTTTAGAGAAGTAGACCCCTAACGCAAGGAAAGTATAAGAAAGCCCGGATTACCTTCAACATCATCAAAGAAGCCAGCGAATCGGTTATTTGTTTCTTCATGCCATCTTCTCTCTTCTATCGGGTAGACAAAACTGAACCTGGACTTGGATAAGTTGAGACTTCGAACTTCTTCAAAAGGGTGCAGCAAAGAAAGATTCAGGAGAGAACTCTCTTTGAGTTTCAGTTCACCAAAGGCAATCTCTGTTACCCGCTTGCTTGTTTGGTTGCACATAACGCCTTTCCACTGGCAGCAGTTTGTGTCGTAAGTCCAAGAAGGGAGGACAATGTCTTCCTTTAGCTCGAACTCCACTTCTTTAGTAATTGAGATTATGTATCTCCTAAGCTCGAACAAAGCCTTCCTTTCTTTTTCAACACAGCTTTTGTATCCATGTAGCTGCCCCAACAGTATCATCATCCATATCAAGTGTTTTCCGAAGAACTCCATTTCAAATAAAATGACAACAAAATGAAAAAAAAAAAAAAGATCCAAAGCTGACTGTTTGTTCAATGCAAATACCTCCACATTTACAAGATATTTTGTTTTTACAAAGATTTGCAGTGGAAAATACCAAATTAAAGAAATAGTGGTATAGTTACAAAGTCAACTAAGGTCTGGGCTGGCCCAAAATTATTCGTAAGTTTTGATTCAATTTGTTATCCCTTTGGTTTTTATTCAAATCAAAATCTAAATATCTACAACTTTACGAAGTAAATCAAATACTAATATTCAATGTCTATAAAAAACAAATCAAATCTAAATACTAATATTTTTAGAAATGAATATATGATCTAATTTGTTATATATATGCATATGTACATATTTATTTAAAATGTATATAAGTAAGTTATATAAAATTTATATTTTATTTATTAAATTTATTAATCTACTTCTTATAGTTAAAAAGGTAAATAACCTTTTAAAAGTAAATAATAAATACTTTATATTATCTCTAAATTTTCTTTTTATTCATTGTATGTGGTACTCGGTAATAATGTTGTCTTTGCCAATTAGAGGGAATGGTTATATGGATCGAAACGAATATACGGTCTGAATAGTTAGATATCAAATATCCAGATAGTTATGAGTAGCATCAAATCAGATAATTGATTAATCGGGCAAAATGAGTCGGATCACAAATATTTCAAAAAATCCTAATATTCCATTAGTTCCCAGCCTAGTTGAGGTCCCAGTGGTAGCGTGAGTGATCACTGTCGTCTATTGTCTACTTTGAGTCGTATGATAAGATATTCGTTTGGCATATAAAGTCAAGGTCTCTATCGAAAATGTGTGGTCGGCATCTCTTACGTTGAGCAAAGTTTTATGTCGTAGGAAATTGCTTAGTACTATACAATATTGTTGATGAAAATACGAAAACAGATGGGAAAAGAGTTTTGTTGAGACGATCCAACGAAAGATACACCTCAGAAATACATAAGTCTTCCTCGACGACCAAAAGGGTAATTCATGAAGTATCTGTCTAAAAAGAATCATGATCAGCCCATATATATTAAGTTTTTGACCCAAGAAAAGCTTCCCCTCGATTACAATTTTGCGAACAATATAAAATAGCAAATGAAATAAACTAGGCCTGGGCATTTTACCCGGACCCGAAAACCCGAACCGGAACCGACCCGAACCCGACCCGAAAATTTACAAGTACCTATTGGGTCTAAATTTCTTTTACCCGAATAGACCCGGACCCGAAAAGAACCGACCCGAATAGACCCGGACCCGAAAAGAACCGGCCCGAATAGACCCGACCCGATAAGAACCGATTTGTACCCGACTTATAAACATGTATATCCAAAACTATTATTTTTGTGTTATGTTTTATATATCTATACTATTTTATAATTTAGTTGAAATATATTTTGTTAAAATATTTATTATTATTTGTAACATTTTTAAGTAATATAAAGTTTTAAAATGTAAAATTTAGAGTTTAAAAATGTTTTCTTTAATTATTAATAGTTTAAATTAAGTTATTTTATAAAATTTTAGATATATATGAAAAATATTGATTGAATTTGAGTGAGTTTAAGCATATTATGTATTTTTTAGATTCTAAATACCCGGACCCGACTCGGACCCGATATGGATCCGAAAATTACGGGTATTTTATAGGTATTGGAATTAAAGACCCGAACCGATCCGGACCCGGCAAGACCCGACCCGGAACCGATCCAAAAAATCCTAGGTACCTATATGGGTCTAAATTTCCTAAACCCGAAAGATCCGGACCCGACAGGACCCGGCCCGAACCCGACCCGAGGACCCGGATGCCCAGGCCTAAAATAAACGTCACAAAGGAAGGTGGGAAACTGTGAGTTCAATGCAAATACCTCCACGTCATAAGCATTCAACAACAACTAAGTGTATGTCTGGCAAAAGTCCAAGTTTCTGTTGATGGAAAACACATTAATATTAATGCCATGTAACGTACGTAAATGCATGATCGCTATCGTTTACGTTGAATGCTATGATAAGACAACTCAAGGCCTTTGTCGACAATGATACAATGATAACAAGGCCAATGATAGGAACCAAACACAAGGTATGATTTGGCCTTGTTACAAAAAGCAAGAGGTTTTGTGGTGTACAGAAACAAAATTTCACCAAAAAAAAATGGTTTAACACGACAGTTGCCTCACTCTCTGGATGAAAGCATCAACTGTAAAGAACCAAAATCTGCTCCAAGGAGAAATAAAAGAAAGAGATGCAAATACTCCAAGAAGCATTGTAACATAGGCTGCAGCAAAACTCCAGTAGAAAGACACCATGTCGATTGTGCTTTCTTCGTCTTTCACAAGAGTGTGAATTTTGTTCCCTTCGCAGCTTGTGTTGGTTGGTAGTCCACAGAGAAGAGGATTCCCTAAGAAGCTTTGTGCATCAAAAGTGTTAAACTGCTTTCCTTGTGGAACGACTCCAGATAAGTTGTTGTACGAGACATTGAAGACAGCTAGTTTGCTCAACTCAGCTAGTTGTGATGGGATCCGACCTTGTAACATGTTGAAAGAAACATCAAGGCTTTCTACATTCTCCAGACCTGAAAAACTATCTGGTATCTCCCCTGATAATTTGTTGTGAGAAAGATTGAGAGCATGTAGTTTTATAAGACCTCCAAGCCAAGATGGGATCTCACCACTCAGCTCATTTTCCGAGAGATCCATTCCAAACAGTAGTCTGAGGTTTTCACCAATGTAGGAATCATATCTATGTTTTGTTGCAAATTCAAGTTTGGTCGGGGTGGATAACTCAGGGAAGGGTAGATAAAACGGATCTAGCACAAGAAGAGAAATGAAATATCTACCAACACCTTTTGTGGTAGTACTGTGATCCTGTTCCAGATCAATACCAATCTTGAAACTACCAAACCTTTTACCAAAGACTAAATCAATATAGCGTAATGCATCCTGATCTTTTCCTAAACCAAATGATGTATTGCTAATTAGGCATGAAGGTATGGATCCATTCAGCTTGTTGTTGGCAAGATCAAGAATGTGGAGGTTGCTTAAGCCACACAACTGTCTAGGTATACGGCCTGTTAATCTATTCCCTCGCAGAAGAAGAGTATGAATGTTTTGAGCGTTGATGAGCTTCGGAATACTCCCTGAAATTTTGTTGTTTATAAGATCAACTACAGGAACATTCATTAGCAATGTATCCGGAATAGCCCCTGATAAATTATTGTCTTGCAGGAGTAGTACTATCGGCTTTAAGGATTTGAAGTGTGGGGGTATGTCTCCGGATAAAATGTTTGAAGAGAGGTCTAGTAGATTAAGAGTGGTTGAATTGAACAATGAGGTTGGTATTGTACCTTCCAACGAGTTGTTTGAAAGTAGTAGTCCAATTAAGGATGGAAGCTGTCCAATCCAACTTGGTATAGCACCTGTGAGATTGTTGTTTGAAATGTCAAGCAGTACCAATGATTCCAAGCTACGTAAGCCTTGTCCAATCTTTCCTGTAAACTGATTGTTATTCATTAACAGCTCTGATATACCATAACAAGATACATCTTCGGGTAAAACCTCTCCACTGAGTCTGTTATGTGACAACTTCAAACTTTCTATGGAATAACATTCCTTCAAAAAGCCTCTTGGTATTCCCCCCTGGAAACTGTTGTGAGAGAGATCCATAAATAAAATTTGTTTTATGTTGCTCAGAGAAGATGGCAAGTTTCCTTGAAAACTGTTAGTCGATATATTTATAAACAATAACCGAGGAAGTATCCACCCTATGTTCTCAGGAAACAAATGATTTAATTCATTCGTTGACACATCCAGGAAAGCCAGACCATGAGTAGCTTTTGGTAGCTGAAAGCTTGTGAGATGATTGTTCTGTAGACGCAAGAGTTTGAGTTTTGTATTATTCTCCATTAGCCAAGAGGGAAAAACTCCATATATTTTATTGTCGGAGAGATCAACTTGACGCAAGGCTTTCTGTTGTAGGAGAAAACGAGGAACCTTGTCCAAGTTGCAAGATCCTAGTACAATAGCATTTAGCTGAAATCTTGGCTTCCAAGAACCTTCAGGCTCTACTACTTGAAGTGAGTTGGATTTTGAACCGAGTTTTAACACCCTAAGCTCTGAGAGGTTTGCAAGCGAACGAACTGAAAAGAAGCCTTCAAAGTTGTTGTCAAACAAGGATAAGTACTCAAGCGATTCAAGGTTACTGAGAGAAGATGGTATCTTCCCGGTCATTTGATTCGATGAGAGAGCAAGAACTCGAAGTACACTCAAGCTAGTTCAACATGAGGGAAACTGGCCAAAAAGTTTGTTTCGACTTAAGTCAAGCTCTTGCATATTCTTCAGGTTGCAAATCCCTAACGTAATCAAACGCAGAAGCTTAAGTCATTTTACATGAATGTGAGTTTAACCACAAAGTCTTCTTAATCAAAAGGTGAAATACTTGAGTAAACTTGCCTTGCAGTTCAGTTGAGCCAGAAAATTCATTATCACTTAGATCCAGAGCTTTTAACTTCATCATGGCAGATAGCTCTGCCACACAAAAGTTAAGTAGTTTTAGATAAAACAAGTTCATCTGCAAATTTGTTATGACGACTGAGATGTATGTCCACACTAGGACTAGATATCCAACTCCCCAACAGTAACATCACACATATCAAGTATTTTCTCAAGAACGCCATTGCAAATAAAACAATAACCAAACGAAAGAAAACCAAATGGCTGTTTGCAAATTTCCCGTGGAAAACAGCAAATTAAATACATAATTGAGATCCCAGTGGTGGCGTGAGTGATCACACACTGTCTGTTTTTTGAGTGATCACACTATCGTCTGTCGTTTATTATAAGTTGTTTAGTCTGTGTTGAAAATGTGTGGTCAGCAAATTTTAAGTCGACCAAAGCTTTTATATCATGGATTTGCTTAGTACCAAGAAACAAAGTTGATGAAAATAAGAGAACAGATTGGAAAAGAATTTTCTTGAAATGCCCCATAAGATTTTTTTTTTCTCAGGCTGCCAAGAAATAATTCAAGTGTTAATAAAGAAGATAGCCAAAAGTATAGGATTTAATTACTGTTAAGGTGACTAAGGTTAAGCGTTACGGAGTGCTGACTACTGATTGTCAAGCTCTGACACTGCGAAGCAGAGTTTAGGGAAATGGAGAGAATGAGGTGAAGATAACGGTGGCACATACAGAGTAATTTGTTTGACAAAGTACTGATCATCATCTTTCTTTTTGAATATTTTCAGTCCCAAACAGAAAGAAGATCTCCAAAAGTTGGTACAACACACATATATATGTAAGCTAAAACCAAAGCACAAAAGTCTATTCAAACTTTTTTTTTTTTGCTTGATAAGGAATATCCAAGAGCTGAGTTTCAATGATTTTAAGAAAACATTCTTTTCACTGAGGCAGTGAAAGCATCAACAAGGCGGAGCCATGCTTGACGCCAAGGACAATCGATGCACATAAGTAGAAGAAAGCCTATTAACGCAGTCACATACGTTGAAGCAGTAGTCCAATAGAAGACCATCATGTCAACAACAGCTTCATCATCTTCTTCTTCTTCTCCTACATTATCTGTTTCCTTTGTGCTCTTCTTAGCTTCACAACTTCTATCAGTCGGTGGCCCACATAGAAGAGGATTGCCTAAGTAGCTGTTCTCGTTGAAGGTGCTAAACTGCCTTCCTTGGGGAATGATGCCTGATAAATTGTTGTAGGAGACGTTGAAGACAGCAAGAGAAGTAAGGTTTGTTAGTTGGTTAGGGATGTTGCCATGTAACATGTTATAAGAAAGATCAAGGCTCTCAATGTCCTTCAGTTTGGAGAAGCTATCCGGTATAGAACTGGACAAGAAATTTCGAGACAGATTCATTGCTCGTAGTTTCGAGAGCTCTCCAAGCTCAGCTGGGATAACACCACTTAGTTCGTTGCTAGACAGATCCAAGCCATACATATAATCAAGTGTTCCTCCAATGTAAGAATCATACCTTTGCTTTGCTGCAAATTGAATTTCGACAATCATATATGTATCATAGTATGTCATGAACTCTTCTACCAAGAATGTAGATTTGTAAAATTCGAACTCAAGTCTTTCACCAAAGCCAAAGCCCATTGCCCCAAAGGAGCTACTTGTCATCTCCTCTTCTTCCCTTGATCCAAATGTTAAATTATAAAGGCATGAAGGTATGGTTCCATTGAGCTTGTTGTCTGAAAGATCTAAAAGAGTGATATTTCTCATATCACATAGCTTCCATGGTATAGATCCTGTTAAATTGTTCCCCTTCAACAGAAAAATCCTCATTTCCCCGGTATTGACAAACTGTGGGATACTTCCAGAGAATTTATTTTTCCGCAGATCAAGTATCTTAGCATTTTCCAACAGCTTGACGGGGATTTGCCCCGTTAAGCTGTTGTTTTGTAGGAACATACTTATCCCATACATAGAATTTAGATGTGACGAGGGTAGTTCACCAGATAATAGGTTTCCAGAGAGGTCCAGAAATTCAAGATGATAAACGGCCAGCAGGGAAGGTGGCAACGTACCTTCTAACAGATTATTTGATAGCAGTAACATAATAATATGCGATTCTTCAGGTATCCAACTTGGAATAGCACCTGTAAGGCGATTGTTGGACGCGTCAAGGACTGACAAATTAACCAAGGTAAGAAAACCTCTTCCGATCTCCCCTGTAAATAAGTTGTTATCAATCCGCAGCACGATGAGCGATGTTAGGTTAGTCTGTCCTGGAAGAATATGTCCACCAAGTTGGTTGTGAGAGAGCAGGAGTATTTGTAATGAAACACAACCTGTGAATAAGCTTCTAGGTAGTTCCCCAGAGAATTTATTGTGAGACAAGTCCAGGAATGAAATATTCTTCATCTCACCCATAGATGATGGCAAGTTCCCTTGAAGCTCATTATGAGTGCCATTCAGATGTAGCAGACTCGGAAGCACATGGCCAAAATAATCAGGGAGCACTCCACCAATATCATTTGCTGAAAAATCCAAGAACTGCAACTTACGCACGATTTTAGGAATCTGAAAGAGAGTAAATGAGTTATTCTGCAGCTGTAGGACTTCAAGTTCTGGATTATTAGCCAACAGCCAGGTAGGGATGTTTCCGGATATTCTGTTGCTGGATAGATCAAGTACACGCAACTTCTTCTGGTACATTAGAAAGTTTGGGATCTTCTCCAAGCCGCAAAAGGGGAGTGCAGCTATGGTTAGTTGAAATTTTGGCACCCATGTACTTTCTGTATCTACCTGTATTACATCAGATTCTGATGAAAGTTTGAACACCTTGAGATTTGTGAGGTTGGCGAGTGGATTGAGTGAGAACAAGCCTTCAAAGTTATTATCTGACAGCGAAAGATATTCAAGAGACTCGAGGCTACTGAAACTAGATGACAGATTTCCGCTTAATATGTTGTATGAGAGGTCAAGAATACGTAGCTTTTTTAAGCTACCTAAACAGAGAGGAAGCTGACCAACAAAGTCATTTCCACTGAGATAGAGCTCCTGCAGATTCTTCATTTCACATAAAACTGCAATGAGATAGACCAGAAACCGATGAGAATAAAAAGGTAGTTGTTATCTTCTCGAGAACTCAGTAGACAGTAAGATGTTATTATTAAGTTAGATGCTTAAGTTAGATGAACTCTCTAACCTAAAACAAATTAGTGATAAGTTGTTTGTTTCATCTATCTTAAATATTACTTAATCATTTCCAATTTTTGATGTGGGACATTGTAGCTATTACTCTCCTCGAGATGATGCCTATTTGAACATCAATCTCATAATGTTCAGGTAAAGATTGATAGACCAACTTTGAGTTGGATCGAGGATGGATCAGATTGTACTACAGTGAAATCTCTATAAATTAATAATGTTGGGACTATATCAAAATTTTATTTTTTCATTAATTTATAGAGATATTAATTTATCGATATACTAATTGAACAAAAAATTCAATTTAGGACTATAAAATTATATTATTTTATAGAGATATTTAATGTATATTAATTTATCTAGTATTAATTTATAGAGGTTCTATTGTATGTGGACTGGGTTTTTTTATCTCATATTATGAGTATCCAATTTAAAACCTATTGGTGATAAATGATTAGTTCATCTATCTTATATATTAATTAAAATCCTTTTTAATTTCTGATGTGGGATATTGTCCCAATAGTTATGATGGATAGTATTGGAGGTGAAGAAAAAGTAGATCACCTTCTATTGGCTCTGGTCCGCTGAAGTAATTCCAAGCAAGATCCAGGACTTCCAAAGTAGTCATATTCTTTAGTTCTGAAATAAAGTGAAGGAAAAATTATAGGCAAATAATCAAATTATCGAATGAGCTACATTCATCTCCATACACTACAACACACATAAAAGATTAAAATAAGCAAGCTTGCCTTTCAAGTCCATTGAGCTAGAATAACCATTGCCACTTAGACCCAGCGCTTTCAGCTTTTTCAGGTGAGTAAATTCTGTCACAAGACAAACGATACAGAGGAAGATGTCTAATTAATAAGGATAAAGAGCATGACAGGGGAAAGTGACGTAAATGGTACCTGGCATGGAACCGTTGTATTCGTTTCCACTCAGATCCAGCAATTCCAAGTTTGTCAAACTTTTCAGTTCTGAGAGGGAGTCTAGGAGAATATAGGAATGATCAGAAATGCAATCAAAACATAAGTTACAGAGACTGCAATACAAAAATCAATCTAACCAAAGATACATCAGCAATAACCAGACCTCGTTTTTTTGGTAAACAATAACAAGACCTTGTTAGAAATGGAGAAACACACCTTTAACAGGAAAAGGGACATTCATGTAGTTGTACCGAAGAAACAGAGTTGTAAGTGATGTAGCAGCATTAAGAAAGGGAAAGATGCTGTTATTAAACTGATTTGAAGAGAGATCCAAGATCTCCAGGCTCCTTAATCTACTCAAGCTTTTATAACCTACGGGGAAGAATATTGTTAAAAAATTTACAAGATAAGATAGCTCACCCTAATTACTTCAACAAGTTCAGTGACAATTTTAATCTAGTATGTATGCAAGTGGATAAAAAAAGAGCTGAACTGTATGCACTGGGTAGGTAACGTGATATACAGGTCATAGCCATCAGCAATTTAATGCCGGAAAAGTTGCCATAACGTTTTTATGCAGGGTTACCTATAATGTTTCCAAATTACTTTTTTATTACAGATATATACCTTCCATATCATCAAACATGGCACTAAAAGCGCACTGGGATAAGTCCAGACTTCGAAGCTCGTCAAAGGGATGCAACAAAGAAAGATTAAGGAGAGAATGCTCTTTGAGGTACAAATCACCAAAGGCAATCTCTGTCACCCATCTGCTTGTACGATTGCATTTAACGCCCTCCCACAGGCAGCAATTGCTCTTTGTGTCATTACTCCAAGTAGGAAGAACATAGTCGAAATCTTCAGTTTGAGAAGTGGAGATCAGGTATTCCTTGAGATCCAGCAACGCCTTCCTTTCTTTCTCAATACAGCTTTTGTATCCATGTAGCTGCCCCAGCAATAGTAACATCACCCATATCAAGTACTGATTCAAGGACACCTTCCCTTCCATTCAGCCAAAATAATAATAACCAGAGAATGAAAAACTGATGTTTGACATTGAAGAACCTGAAAACCCAAGTTGCATAAGAAAACTATTTTTACCAAGTCAATATCTTTTGAGGAAAAATACTCGTATCATATGACATACGTGTGGCGTGATTAGCACTACCGACTCCGACGAATCTTTATGCTCCAAGTAACAAAGAAAAATTGTGTGCATTGACCACACCCTCAATTTCCTCATCCTCAAGAGTACAACTATCAACTAATTTCAGTGACTAGTACCATGTGAAGGGGAACACGAGTTTAAAAAGTTACAATGATGATTTCATATATTTGAAACCGTTTTGATAGATAGATGAATGTTATACAGGGTCAATCCTCACATATTGGGATCATGGAAGAATCAAAAACTATATTTAAACGAATTAAACTAAAGAAAAGAAAAGAAGATGAAGAATAGTAGTACTTCTTCTATTAGCCCTGAAGACAACTTCCAGCTTTAGCCTAGAATCTTTTACATAGTCCTTAGTTATTTAAATATTCCACGTTCACTTGTATGTTAAATCTTAGCAACGTCAGCTCGTTGAATTATTTACCGGCATTGCGAAGAACAGAAACAGATGGCGAAAAATAAGAATTTAAACCAAAACAGAATACCTTTCAAACTCTTAAATTTCAAGACAGAGTAACAGTAACAGAATTAACAAAAGTACAAGTATCAACGATGGAATTGACATAACATAGGATATACCAGAATTTGACTCCAACCGTCTTTTTCAATTTTCCCGCTAAACTGTAACTAACTTGCTGACGTGGCTTTAGTCAGCCACGTCAGAAACAAGGGAAGAAGGAAAACGCAGTCGTTTCATATTAATTTTTGTGGGAATAGGTATTGAAAACCGCGAGGCTGCTCAGCTCTGCTAGTTTTTGTGGGATCCGTCCTTGTAACATGTTGAAGGAAAGATCAAGGCTCTCTACGTTCTTCAGACCTGAAAAGCTTTCTGGTATCACTTCTGAAAACTTGTTGTGAGAAAAATTAAATGCTTGTAGCTCCACAAGACCTCCAAGCTCTACTGAAATCTCACCGCTCAGCTCATTTTGAGATAAATCCATACCAAACAATATATGAGATTTAGGCATCATGTCGGTGTTTTTATATAGCCTAAGGGGTTGTATTTTTTTTTCTTCTAGGAAAATGAATTATCAGTAAATGATATGGAGACATTAGATTTATTCAAAACACTAAGACAAGTTATTTTATTACACAAAGCCAGGAGGCTTTTTTAAGAACAGCCACATATATGGACAATACAAAAATTTGTCACCAATTAATACTTCTTTTACCACAATAGATTCCTCACTTTGTTGATAAAACCATCAACCATCTCAAACCAAAATCTACTCCAAGGAGAATCAAAAGAGAGCGACGCAAATAATCCAACAAGTATGGTCACATAAGCTGCAGCAAAACTCCAGTAGAAAGACTCCATGTCGATTGCAAATTCATCATCATTATCATCATCCTCTCCACTATTTGGTTCTTGAAATGTATTGCAGCTTCTGCTTGTTGGTTGTCCACAAAGAAGATTATTCCCTACAAAGCTTTGCGTATCAAAAGTGCTAAACTGTGTTCCTTGTGGAATAGCTCCTGATAAGTTGTTGTAAGAGACCTTAAAAACCGAGAGAGTGCTCAGCTGTGTCAGCTCTTGTGGGATCCGGCCTTGTAATCTGTTGAAAGAAATATCAAGACTCTCCACATTCTTCATACCTGAAAAGCTCTCTGGTATAGCACCAGATAGGTTGTTGTGAGAGAGGTTAAAAGCTCTCAGTTCCATTAGCTCTCCAAACTCAGCTGGGATCTCACCACTCAGCTCATTCTCCGAGAGATCCAACCCATACAACAGCTTGAGATTCTTCCCCATGTAGGAATCATATCTGTACTTTGTTGCAAACTCAATCTTGGTCTGAGTGCTTGCCTTGTAGTCCATACTAAACGGATCAAGCATGAGCAGAGACTTGAAAGTTGCACCGTCTTGTTGAAGAGAGAAACCATCAAAGACATCAGAAGGGAAAGAAATGCCGAAATCATAATCATATGATGTACATCTCTTCCCTGTGACAAAAGATGTGTTGCTGAGGCATGAAGGTATGGAACCATTCAATCTGTTTCTTGAAAGATCAAGAAGCTGGATGTTTATTAAGCCACATAACTGGTGAGGGATCCGACCGGTTAAGTTGTTTCCTCGGAGAAGAAGAACACTGATGTTCTGTGTTCTGATGAACTCAGGAATACTCCCAGATAATCTGTTGTTCCTGAGGTCAAGTATCTCCACGTTTGCTAGCTGTGTGTATGAAATCTCTCCTGATAGATCATTGTCTTGAAGAAGCAACACTACTCCATTCTTGGAGTTGTGTTGTGGAGGTAAGCCTCCAGATAAACTGTTTGTGGAGAGATCAAGTAGCTGAAGATTTGTATTGTTGAACAAAGATGTAGGTATGTTACCTTCCAACAAGTTGTTTGCTATCAGCAGTGCTGTTAAGGAAGGAAGCTTCCCTATCCAGCTTGGGACAACACCTGTGAGGTTGTTGTTTGACATGTCAAGAAGTGATAACTTTCTCAAGCTTTGCAAGCCTTGACCAACTTTTCCTGTGAAGAGATTGTTATCCATAAACAGACCCAATATATTAGTAAATTTTGGTGGTTCTTGAAAAATCTCTCCGGTTAGTTTGTTGTGTGATAGCTTCAAGATTGCCATGGAGTCACAACCGTTTAGAAAACTTCTTGGTAGCTCTCCATGGAAGCTGTTGTGAGATAGATCCATGTATTCAATGCTCTTCATGTTACCTAGAGAAGATGGGAGAGATTCTAGAAAGCCGTTGTTGGAGATATTCATGTAACGTAGATGAGGAAGTATCCACCCTATGTTCTCAGGAAGGAGATGGTTGAGTTTATTAACAGACAGGTCCATGAAGAGAAGATGATGAGGAGATTCTGGTAGCTGAAATGTTGTGAAGGAGTTTTTCTGTAGAAGCAACACTTTGAGTTTAGTGTTGTTCTGCAACAGCCAGGAAGGGAACTTTCCATAAATGTTATTGTCGGAGAGATCAACATGACGCAACTCCTTCTGGTGTAGGAGAAACTGAGGAACCTTGTCAAAGTTGCAAGATCGTAGTGCAATAACATCAAGCTGAAACTTTGGCTTCCAAGAACTATCAGACACTAGTTGAAGTGAGTTGGATTGTGAGCAGAGTTTCAACACTCTAAGCTTTGTGAGATTGGTTAGGGAGCCAAGTGAGAAGAAGCCTTCGAAGTCGTTATCAAACAAGGATAAATACTCAAGGGATGTAAGGCTACCAAGAGAAGGTGGTAACCTCCCAGTTATTTGGTTAGATGAGAGATCAAGAACTCTAAGTCCACTTAAGCTAGTTAAGCATAAGGGAAACTGACCTACAAGCTTGTTGTGACTAAGATCTAGCTCTTGTATATTCTTCAGTTCGCAAATCCCTATGGTAATCAAATACAGAAGCTTTGGTTACTTAACGTGAATTTAATGACAATTCTATCTCAAATAGTAAAACATTTTAAGAAACTTGCCTTTCAATTCTGTTGAGGCAGAAAATTCATTGCGACTTAAATCCAGAGCTTTCAGATTTCTCATGTTAGATAACTCTGCCGCAAGACAAAGCCACACAAAGTTATGGCATAAGCCAATTTAAAACTTTAATGCAATATATTAAAAAGTGTACCCTAAAAGGAAAGGCAAGCATTTATGGACAAGTACCTTGCAGTGGTATGGAGCCGTTGAATCGGTTTCTGCTCAGGTCAAGGAGTTCCAAGTTTGTCAAATCTCTAAAATCTGAAAGAGGTTCCAAAGAATGTAAGAAATACAAAGCTGAAATTAAGACCTACAGTGAATAAGTCATTCAATATATCAACTTATTTAAGAATTGAGAATTATACCTTTAACTGGCAAAGAGCCATCCATGTTGTTGGATCTAAGAAACAGAGTTGTGAGTGATGTAGCAGCATTAAGAAAAGGAAATATACTGTTGTTGAATTCATTTGAAGTTAAATCCAGAATCTCCAGCTTTGTTAATTTCCTCAAGCTGTTATAACCTGCAAACAAAAATTTGGTATGCATTTTACCGAAAGAAAAAATATTGGTATGTCATGCTAAATATTAACAGAGGCTGTTATCACTTTCTAAAACATGTACAATCATCTTTTCTAGTTTTTTTTTGGTCTAAAGATTTTATAGTTTTAATGTGAAAGGAATGAAAGTGACTGCAACATGCAGCATGACACACAAACATCAAAGTAAATCCACAAACAGAGAAAAAAAGATCCAAGAATTATCAGATGGTATAAACACTCCCAAGTTTCAAGAATTAAAACAATGATAAATAATAAACTGACACAACATATAAAAGTACATGCAACTCAGTATTTTGTTGTCCAAAATATCTAGATTTTTTTTTTGGTGTTGCATCTGAACAACATCTAAACGCAAAATATCAAACTAGTCAAACAAACAACGTTTGGTGCATTTACACAAACGGACAGATGACCTCTTACGTAAGGCAAACATCAAAGCTACAATAAACACACAAATTTTAAAACTTAGCCACAAGGAAAAGCGCAGTGTACCTTCAACATCATCGAACAAGCCATTGTATTGGTTACTGGATAAGTTGAGACTTTGGACATCTTCAAAAGGATGCAGCAAAGAAAGATTTAGGAGAGTATTCTCTCTAAGCTTCAATCCACCAAACGCAATCTCCGTAACCCGTTTGCTTGTACCACTGCACTTAAGACCCTCCCAAAGGCAGCAATCGCTCTTTGTGTCATTACTCCAAGTAGGGAGAACAGAGTTGGATTCTCCTTCTATACTCTGTGAGATCAAGTAGTTCTTGAGCTCCAACAAACCGTTCCTATCTTTCTCTACACAACTTTCATATCCATGTAGTTGTCCCATCAGTAGCATCACCCATATCAGGTTTTGACACAAACACATTTTCACTCCCATCGCAAAAAAAATATTGTAAAGTAAAATAAAAGAAGCAATAAGAAACTCAAACCACAATGTACTGGGTATATAAATTTTATAAGAATATAAATTACTTACCTCCACATTTATAAGAATTAAAAAGTCCCAATTGAAACACAAAGTTCAACGATGGAAAACACTTAAAAGTCCTGTGATCAACATTGGTTAGTTTGACTCATAATGATGTAAAGACTCGCTTCGCCTTCAACTTCTAACCTTTGAAAAAAAATAATGATATTTCTCAATGATTTTGGTTTAAATGCTATCGAAGATTTTATTTATATCATTTATAGCAATAAAGTTAAAAGTTTCGAACTATGGAGAAAAAACCGCTAAACCTAACGGAATAACGGTCTCGAAATCGCTGATGTGGCTCTATTGGATTGGTTCCGCTTGAAACAACCAGAAACAAACGCTGTCGTTTTATTGGCATTAGTTTTGTCTTACGAGAAGTGGTCAGCATTCTTTTACTTGGACCATGCTTTAGTGTCATGACAGTGACTGTTCACCAAATAGAAGAATCTATTAATTTGAAAAAATTGTTTTCCTTTCACAAACTAACCACAAACAAGTTCCAAAAGATCTTGAAAGCATTGCGTGTATTGAAAGACAGAGCAGTTGACAAAAAGAACAAAAGTTTCAAAGACAGACAGCATATGAGAACTAAACACATTAAATATAGTTGTGAGAAAGATTGAGAGCATAAGGTTCTAGAACACCTCCTAGCTCTATTAGAACAACATAGATATATATTTTTTTTATTCCAACAAGTTGGAGCCATGCTTGACACCAATAAATAGATTTATGATTATAAATTGAATAAATCTAAAGAAAGATGAATCACCAATGAATAGGTTTGTGCACTTATGCTAGTTACAAAAGGGAAATCACATGTTTAATGTTGTTAATCTGAAGAAACAAGAAACAGAGTTATGAGTGATTTGGCCGCATTATGGAAAGAAAAGATGCTGTGGTTGAATTCATTTGAAGTGAACTTTAGAATCTCTAGGTTTCTTAATCTCTTAGGCTATGATAACCTGCAAAGCATATATTATGGTATCATCTCTAATCAGTTTTCATAACTTCAATGTGTTTAGAGATGAAGGCCATTCACGTTGGAAGGGAGTGTAGTGGCCGTCTTTTGTGATTGCAGCAGGGTACACAGAGAAAACATGTTGAGCTTGGCTTCTAGATTTCAATCCAAATACACTTACAAGTATTTAAAAGACAGACAATACAATACAATACACAGGATGACAGAACAAAACACAAGTTGTGCTTTGGTTTTGTGACACAAAGCAAAAGCTTATTTTGTGAAGAAAAATAACAAAAGATAAAAGGATTTTGTAACCAACAGTATTTTACATCAAAAAGTTCCTCACCTTGTGGATGAAAGCATCAACCATGTAGAACCAAGCTCTGCTCCAAGAAGAATCAAAAGAGAGTGATGCAAGTATCCCTAGAAATATTGTCACATAAGCTACAGTGAGACTCCAGTAGAAAGATACCATGTCACTTGTGGATTCAACAGATTCCACTTCATTATCACCCTGGTCTTGAAAGTTATTGCCATCACAACTTATGTTGGTTGGTTTCCCACAGAGAAGAGGATTACCTAAGTAACTTCGAATGTCAAAGGTATTAAACTGTCTTCCCTGTGGAATGACTCCTGATAAGTTGTTGTATGAGACATTAAACACAGCTAGGCTGCTCAGCTCTGCTAGTACTCGTGGGATCTCTCCTTGTAACCTGTTGAAAGAGAGGTCAAGGCTTTCTACACTCTTCAGACCTGAAAAGCTTTTTGGTATCCCTCCTGATAACTTGTTATGAGAAAGATTGAGAGAATGTAGTTCCAGAAGACTTCCAAGCTTAGTTGGGATCACACCGCTTAGCTCATTCTGTGAAAGATCCAATCCAGCAAAGTCTAAGAGGTTTCTACCCGCATAAGCATCATATCGGTGTTTTGTTGCGAATTCAATTTTAGTCTGTCCACCTGCAGCATAATTCTGACCAAATAGATCTACCACAAGCAGAGAACTGAAATAAACACCAACACTACTTGTGTTTGCCATCCTAGAAGGAATGAAGCTCTCAGGGTAGGAGAGACCAATGAAGAAATCATAAGCATCTGATCTATACACTTCTTCCAAACCAAATGATAAGTTGCCAAGACATGGAGGTATAGAGCCTTTCAATACATTGTTAGCAAGATCAAGAAGGTGGATATCTTTTAGACCACACAACCCATGAGGAATACCACCTGTTAAATTATTCCCCCGCAGAAGAAGAATACGAATGTTTTTAGCGTTGGTGAAGTCCGGGATATTCCCGGACAATCTGTTGTTTCTCAGATCAAGTATAGTGACATTCACTAGCAGTGTGTCTGGAATAGCCCCTGAAAAATTATTGTCTTGCAAGAGTAACACCACCTTAACTGTAGAATTGACTTGTGAAGGTATATGCCCAGATAGATTGTTTGCAGAGAGGTCTAGTAGCCCAAGATTGAATTTTCTGAAAAGTGAGATAGGTATTTCACCTTCCAACGAATTGTTTGAAAGAAGTAGTGCATATAATGCTTGAAGTTCTCCCAACCAACTTGGAATAACACCTGTGATATTGTTGTTAGAAATATCAAGCAGCATTAAATGTTTCAAGCTCCTCAGACCTTGTCCAAGCTTTCCTGAAAACTGATTATTATTCATAGTCAGCGCCTCTATATCAGTAAAATTGACTGGCTCTGGAAATACATCTCCACATAGTTTGTTATGTGCAAGCTTTAAAATGCTAATGGAATAGCAGCCATTTAGAAAACTTCTTGGTAACGTCCCGGTGAAACTATTGTGAGATATATCCAAATATTTCAATTTCTTCATGTTTCCAAGAGAAGATGGTAGATGTCCTTCAAAACCGTTGTTCGATAGATTCATATACTGTAAATGAGGTAGTATCCACCCGATGTTGTCAGGACACACATTATTGAGTTCATTCATCGACACATCGAAGGAATGCAGATTACGTGCAGATGTTACCGCAGATGTTGGTAACTTAAAGCTCGTAAAAGAATTGTCTTGTAGAAACAAAACCTCCAGTTTTGTATTGTTTGCTAACATCCAATCAGGAAAATTTTCAGAAATATAATTATGGGAGAGATCAACATGACGCAAATCTTTCTGATATAAGAGAAAATGAGGAAGCTTCTCCAACTTGCAAGATTGTAGTGTAATAACACTCAACTGAAACTTTGGTTTCCAAGAACTTTCAGACACTACTTGAAGTGAGTTGGAATTTGAATCAAGTTTGAACACTTTCATCTCTGAGAGGTTGGCTAGCCAATCAAGTGAGATGAAGCCTTGGAAGTTATTATCTAACAATGAAAAGTACTCAAGGGATTTGAGGTTACTGAGAGAAGATGGTAGCTCCCCAGTCATTTGGTTTGATGAGAGATCAAGAACTCGAAGTCTAGTCAAGCTAGTTAAACATAAGGGAAACTGGCCTACTAGTTTGTTTTGACTGAGATCGAGCTCTTCGAGATTCTTCATTTTGCAAATCCCTATGGTAATCAAATGAAAACTTTTTAACTAATCTAATAAATAAACGTTGATTCAACCACTAGTGTTTTATCAAAACGTGAAATATCTGAAACAAACTTGCCTTGCATCATTGACCCGGGAGATTCATTACTACTTAGACCCAGAACTTTGAGATTTCTCAGGGCATATAACTCTGTCACATTAAAATGTCAGACAAGTGGAAAAAAAAAAAAAAACTCTTTCAATACTAGCAAGTAGCATGATCATCTCAAGCATCACAAGAACCGGTAAAAAAAATGTTTTATCAATTGTGAACAGCTTACCTTGTGGTATGGAGCCATTAAAGCTGTTCCAGGTCAGGTCCAACACTTCCAACTTTGTCAAATCTTTAAGTTCTGAATTTTCTCCAACAAATATAAGGACACAAAATGAATGTAAGGCGTATAATTTTATGACAAAAAACTTTAAATCGAATTTGATCTAACAAAGCAGACATCATCAATGAGTCAAGATCTGCACGAATTAAAATAGAGAAACATACCTTTAGCAGGGAGAGAGCCACCCATGTCGTTGTATTCAAGAAACAAAGTTGTGAGTGATGTAGCGGCATTAAGAAAAGGAAATATGCTGTTGTTGAATATATTCATAGACAAATCCAGAATCTCCAAGTTTTTAAATTTCCTTAGGCTTCTATAACCTGCATAATCAAATCTTGTTAATGAAGTGTACAGAAACAGAATACCACTCTCTAATCATTGAACCAAGTTAAATTATAAATTATAGTCCACTCTACATGTAACTTGACACCTTAAGGAAGGAAACATATCTATGGCTTGATGTAATTCTTTGCAACATGGCATAGACTTATAACAAGTTAGAGTTTAAACTTTTTTTATGGAGAGAGAAGCCTGATGTAGTACCTTCCACATGATCAAACAATCCGTAGAATCCGGAGTTTGATAGGTCTAGACTTCGAACCTCTTCAAAGGGATGCAAGAAAGAAAGATTTAAGAGGGAATTCTCTCTGAGGAGATATCCACCAAAGGCAATCTCAGTCACGCTTCCACTTAAACGATTGCACTCAACACCCTCCCAACGGCAGCAATCCCTCTTTGTGTCATTAGTCCAAGTAGGGAAAGTATAGTCAATGGGCACAGCGTCTATAGTCATTGAGTTTATGTATTGCTTGAGCTCCAACAAAGCCATCCTTTCTTTCTCGATACAGCTTCTGTATCCATGTAGCTGCGCCAACAGTATCATCATCACCCATATCAAACTATGTCCCAAGAAAACCTTCCCTGTCATTGGAAATTGAAAAAACAAAATATTGGATTGTAAGTTTGTTTCAAAAGTCAACTTCATGTTTATATAGGGGCATAGATATAAGAATTGTTGTTTATTAATAAAGTCAATACTTTATGTGGAAGACACAAACATCATATGACATACTTTTGGCGTGCTTAGCATTATTAGTCAACGGGCATTACAAACAATGACACCACGACAACTTCTTCATCTTTAAGGATACAAGTTCAGTCATAGTCAGAGTTTATGAACTGATCATATCTATGATTTAAGTACAATGTGAAAGGAATACAACTAAAAAAAAAACAAATATGAAATGAAATGATTTCATATATTTGTCAGTCCTCACAAGACTAAATTAAAAATGATTAAACTAAAGAAAACCGTTTACCAATGTAAGCCTGTTGAATTATTAAGCAAATAATTAAATACTAATTCTACCACACAATCTGACCAAAACCACTCAACCAGATGATTGATGTGCAAGAGTCACTATCATTCCACAGTCCAAAATTATGTTTTGTAAGCAAAATGATAAACGGGGATACCATCTGAATAACCCCTCCTCATGCTATCAACATGCCAGTTTCTAGCATGAATGTAAAATATCAAAGATAGAAATATAACAAATTTCTGAAAGGGTGTCTAGGAGAATAGAAATAGAACATAGAAAATCCAGAGACACAGAATTACAGAGACTGCAATACAAAACTCAAAAGAAACACACCTTTAACACTAAAAGGGCCATCCATCTTGCTGAACCCAAGAAACAGAGTTGTAACTTGTGAGTGACATAGCAGCGTTAAGAAAGAGAAACATGATGTTGTTAAATTCATTTGTCTTATGTTGTTAAATTCATTTGAAGACAGAATCTTAATGTTTCTTAACCTACTTGAGCTTTTATATTTATGAACCGCTAAATACAATAAATAATACTCAAATAACTTGTAATTTAAATCCACAACACCTATACGGAAAGACAAGAGAGGGTTCAAGCTTTTTTTTTCCTTGATAAGGAACATCCAAGAACTGAGCTGAAACAATTTTAAGACACCTTACTTTTCAAAGATTCCATGAAAACATCAACAAGGTGAAGCCATGGTCGACACCAAGGAAAATCAAAGTATATCAGTACTAGAATGCCTATTAACGCAACCACATAAAATAAAAAAGTACTCCAACAGAAAGCCAACAAGTCAATAACAGATTCATCATCTTCTTCTTCTTCTCTTACATTATCTCCTTCTCCTGAGCTCGAATTGTTGTTCCCTGATTGGTTAAAGAAACTAGGAAGCTGCAGCAGAGGGTTTCCTAGAAAAGATTCTTTGCCAAAAGTTGCAAGCTGTCCTCTAGATGGCACCACACCAGTAACCAAAGGGTTATACGAGATGTTGAACTTACTCATCTCATTCAACTCATTCAAACTCGTTGGAAACTCTCCTGAGAAATTGTTGTAAGACAAATCAAGATTCTGCAGATTGTATATATCTCCAATTTCTTTCGGAATCTGCCCTGAGAACTTGTTTCTTGTCAGGTTAAGAAACACAAGAGGCAATTCTCCAATCTCCTTAGGCAGCTTCCCTTCAAACTCATTGAACCCCAAATGAAGCATACTCAACTTCCTCATCTGAGATATATTTGCAGGAACCTCACCAGACATCTTGTTTCCACTGAGCTGAAGATAGCCTGAAACATCAAGAGGACCCACAACAGAACCAGGAGGAGGAGAGGAGCAAACAGGAAATATACATTTCCCTTTACGAACATGTTCCCACAAGCTTCTGCAACTTCTTTTCGCAAGAGTTTCTAATCCAAATATGAAAGGAGGGAACTCTGCAGGTATCCATCTCTTCATCACCAAGCATTCACCGGAGCCAGCAACTATGTAGTCCTTGTTTCCCCGGTTCAATTCAAACGTTGGAGTAGGGTTACTACCCATATTAGTTAACTCAGGATGAAAGTCACCAGAGAGCTGGTTGTTTGCCACGTTAAGCCACAACAGACTCGAGCAGTTCCCAATCTCCCGAGGGATCTCCCCTGACAGAGAGTTATTTGCAAGCATAAGCCACAAAAGAGATGTCAACTTCCCAAACGAAGCTGGTACTGAACCAGTCAGCTTGTTAGAAGAGAGATCAAGTGCTTGAAGCCCTGTCATGTTCCCATACTCTTTAGGTATATCACCGGTAAACTTATTATAAGCAAGAATCAAGAACGTCAAACTCTGCATCCGAGAGATCTCAGGAGGTAACTGTCCTGAGAACTTGTTGTAGCTAAGATCTAGCCTTGAGAGATTAGGTAACGTGAGGATGTTAGAAGAAACGATACCTCCAACGTATGAGTTCCCATATAAACTTAGATACTTCACTTGAGTGAACCTCCCGAATATTCCCTGCACATCTCCTCCAAAGTTGTTTCTGCTTAAGCCTAGAAACACCAAGTTGTTCAAGTTCAGGAGAGTTTCAGGTATCTCTCTAGAAAACATATTATTCCCCAAGTGTAAACCTCTGAGAGATGATATGGATCCTATCTCAGCTGGAATGTTTCCCATGAAGTTGTTTCCCCACAGATCCAACACCTTCAGGTTCTGACAATTCGAAACTTGTCCCGGAAACTCCCCAACAAAACCGTTTCCAGACAAATCCAACACTTGTAAAGTGCAGTTCCTTCTGAACATTGTAGATGTGATCTTCCCGGAGAGACGATTCCCTGAAACTGAAAACTTGACCAGCCTACTAAAACCAGGCCATATCTCTCCACTGAATCTATTGTATCTCAAGTTGACATACTTCAGATACCTACACTCATTGAAAACGTCATCTATTCTGCCAGTAAAGCTATTGGTGGATAGATTTGCAACAACCAAGCGGGTGCAGAGCGTTGGGAAGGTCGAGTGAAGATGACCAGAAATTTTATTCACTGAGAGATCAAGAACTTGGAGATTTGGTAGCCCGGAGGATAAGCTAAGCTCTCCTCCAATGATGTTATGAGAAAGATTCAGATGCTTTAAGTTGTGGCAACGGCTGAGGTCATCTGGAATCGAACCTTGGATGGTGTTACTTGATAAATCGAGAAATGTGAGATGAGTTAAGGCAGAGAAGTTGGCGAATAAAGGACCTGAGATGGTGGAATCTCTTAGATTGATCTCTGTGACTCTTCTACTTTTCTCATGGGTACATGTGATCCCTGGCCATTGGCATACATCTTGCTTCTCTGTTGTTTTCCATTCATTGTACTTTCCTCGTTCTGTTGGGTTCCAAGATTCAAGGTGAGATTTGAAGTTCAATAAGACTTGGATATCACTGTCCAGAGAATCTTCGGTCACTGCTGTGGCTGTCATCAAACACACAGAGAAAGTAAAATCTTAAGTTAGCTTTAAGAAAACAAAGCAAAAACCAGCAACCACGTTGTTCTACTCCTATTATACTCAAACAGAGAGGAAAACATGTGGAGCATGGCATACAGATTTGAATCCATTGAAGTAAACATCAAAGAAACATATACTCAAGCAGAGCAACAGAGAGAGAAACACATACTCAAACAGACAGTACATAGTATTTGATATTAACAGAGAGAGAAAAACAAAGAAGTGAAGTATTATTACCGGTGATGAAAATAAAGAGTAAGAAAGAGAACAAGCTAGGTGATTTAGAATCACCATCTGCCATAATCCGAGGAGATGATACCATCTTCTAGTTTAAGTTGGTAATAGTCAGGTTTTCCGTATAAACACAATGAACAAGAAATAATTGTGTGTTGTACAAAGTCCAAGTCTCATTTAATGAAAGCACTTATAGTCGTGGGGCAACAACATCGTTTACTTTGAGAACTTTGTAGAAAACTAGTACTATTCATAATCCTTTGATACGTAAAGCGTGGCGTTGTCAGCATCTTTCACTTTGGTCAAAGCCATTAATTATTATAGGAAAAGGCAAACAAAGTATCCAAAGATCTAACCTTTTACCATCACCACAGGCTTATCGAAAATTATGGCAACGAAAGATCTAATCTTTACACACAAAAAATAGTTATGTGGTAAAACGAAAGAGCTGCGAAACAAATGACTCAACGGTAATGCTGATGTGGCTTTATCTGCCACGTCATGTTACCGCCAAAACGTGAAACGCTGCCGTTTGTACTACATAAAAAAAAATAAAAATAAAACTGGTTATTGCTCATCTTACTGCTAGCTTGCCTCACTGATATGGCTGTCTCTTCTTCTTAGTGTGTGCGCTGGAAGGACATTGTTCCCACTACCTTGCAAAGGAGCCAAAGGCGCTAAGTTGCTGATTCAGACTTCACGTCCTTATAACAGCCTACACAGAGGTTCCAATGGAGAGATCACAGAAGAAACTGCAGCTACATACCCTTTGAGTAATCTCCTTGTGCTTCATTTGATTTTTGCTCACAGAAATAAAGAAACTACGGTCAAAACAGAGATTACTTTCTATTGCTGGATAAAATCAGTTGAACGCAACTCTTCTGGTACAAGAGAAAGTTTGAAGCATTACATTTATTCAAAGATAGACAGTAAGTAGTACACAAGAGCTAAAGACAAGTTATACTCTTGTTTTTGTGATATTATCTTAAAGGTTTTGGTGGAAAACAGCAATAGATGGGGATAACATAAAGAAACCAGCACACAAAAAGGATTTAGCGCAAATTAAAGGAGTAGATTTACCAGATCATATTCCTCACCTTGCGGAGGAAAGCATCAACCATGTTGAACCAGGCTCTGCTCCAAGGAGAATCAAAAGAGAGTGATGCAGCTATTCCAAGAAGTATGGTCACATAAGCGGCAGTTAAACTCCAATAGAAGGATACCGTGTCGATTATGTATTCATCATCTTCCCCTTCATCATCTGGTTCTTGAACGTCATCATTACTGTTGCAGCTTTTGTTGGTTGGCTTTCCACAGAGAAAAGGATTGCCTAAGTAGCTCTTTGCATCAAAAGTATTGAACTGTTTTCCTTGTGGAATGACTCCTGATAAGTTGTTGTATGAGACATTGAAGACCCCAAGATTGTTCAGCTCTGTTACTTGTGGTGGGATCTCACCATGTAATCTATTGAAAGAAAGATCAAGACTCTCTATAGTCTTTAAACCTGAAAAACTTCTTGGTATCACCCCTGATAAATAGTTCCGAGAGAGATTCAGAGCATGCAGTTTCAGAAGACCTCCAAGCTCTACTGGGATCTCACCACTTAACTCATTATGGGAGAGATCTAATCCGCCAAGTTCTAGGAGATTTCCACCCATATAGGCATCATATCTGTATTTTGTAGCGAATTCAATTTTAGTATGGACGCCTTCCATATAGTTCATACTAAATTCTTCAAGCAAAAGCAGAGATTTAAAATATGCTCCAACGTTATTTCCTCTCTGTACCATGCTAGGACCAATGATGACTCCATCATTACTGTAACCAATGCTTAAATTATAATAATTTAATCTGTCCTTTTTCCCCGAACCAAATGATATATTGCTGAGACATGAAGGTATGGACCCACTCAATCCATTGTTAGCAAGATCCAGAAGGTGAATATTGCTTAGACCACACAACTGATGAGGAATACCCCCTGTAAAATTATTCCCCCGAAGGAGAAGAATGTTGATGTTTTGGCTACTGATGAACTCAGGAATATTCCCAGACAATCTATTATTTCTCATATCAAGTATGCTGACATTCTGTAGCAGAGAGTGTGGGATATCATTTGAGAAATTATTGTCTTGCAGAAGTAACACTACTGGATAACTAGAATTTACATGTGGAGGAGGTATATCACCTGATAACATATTTGCAGAGAGGTCCAATAGCCCCAGACGTGGTATGTTGAACAATGAAATTGGTATCTCACCTTCTAATGAGTTGTTTGAAAGCAACAGTGCAGATAAGAGTTCAAATTCACCAATCCAACTTGGAATAACACCTGTAAGATTGTTGTCCGAAATGTCAAGCACTAACAAGGATGTCAAAGTTCGCAAACCATTTCTGATCTCTCCTGTAAACGAATTGTTGTCCATAGATAGAACCGTTATATAGGTAAAGTTGGCTGTCTCTGGAAAAACCTCTCCACTTAGTTTGTTATGTGAAAGCTTTAAGATCGAAATGGAATAACAACCCTTTATGAAACCTTTTGGTAGCGTTCCATGGAAACTATTGTGAGATATATCCAGATAGTGAATACTTTTCATGTTACCCAGAGAAGCTGGCAGATTTCCTTGAAAACTGTTCTTTGCTATATTCATGTATTGTAAATGAGGAAGTATCCACCCAATGTTCTGAGGAAATACATTACTGAACTCATTCATTGACAAATCCAAGGAAAACAAGTTATGAGCAGAATCCGGTAGCTGAAAGCTCACAAAAGAATTATTTTGTAGAAGCAGAACTTCAAGTTTAGAATTGTTAGCCAACAACCATGAAGGAAAATTTTCAGCTATTTTATTGTCAGAGAGATCAACATGACGCAAATCATTCTGATGTAAAAGAAAATGAGGAACCCTTTTTAAGTTGCAAGATCGTAGGTCAATAATACTCAGCTGAAATTTTGGCTTCCAAGAACTTTCTGACACTACTTGGAACGAGTTGGATTGTGAGCTAAATTTCAACACCCTAAGCACAGAGAGGTTGGCTAGAGAACCAAGTGAGAAGAAGCCTTCAAAGTTGTTATCAAACAACGACAAATACTCAAGGGATTTAAGGTTACCGAGGGAAGATGGTAGTGTACCAGTCAATTGGTTTAATGAGAGATCAAGAACTCGAAGTCCCATCATGCTAGTTAAACATAAGGGAAAATCTCCTACTAGTTTGTTTTGGGCGAGGTCTAGCTCTTGCAGATTCTTCAAATTGCAAATCCCTGGGGTAATCAAATGCAGAACTTTTGTTCAAGTAAATAAACATGATTTCAACCAGATCTTCTTTTTAAACGTTAAATATGAAAATATTTGAACAAACTTGCCTTGCAGTCCTATTGAGCCAGAAAATATATTACTCCTTAGACTCAGAGCTTTCAGATTCTTCAAGGGAGATGACTCTGTCATAAGAAGAAAAGAATCTTTAAACAGATGCATGCTCATCTCTCAGCGCCGATTACAAGTTGTATTATGCAACCCCA
The DNA here is from genome assembly GCA_932364175.1 of Eruca vesicaria subsp. sativa. Classification (NCBI taxonomy): domain Eukaryota; kingdom Viridiplantae; phylum Streptophyta; class Magnoliopsida; order Brassicales; family Brassicaceae; genus Eruca; species Eruca vesicaria. Next base: position 67,782 of record CAKOAT010126265.1, on the reverse strand, counting down.
ATAATAAGGGACAAATATTAATGGACAGTAGTTCTGACTTCTGAGCTACCTTGTATTGGTATGGAGTCATTAAGTCTATTCTCACTCATGTCCAGCAATTCCAAGTTTGTCAAATCTCTAAGTTCTGAAAGGGAGTCCAAACAAATATAATAATGCTACAACTTGAGTGTAAGACAATATTTAATAAGGATAACCATAAACTTAATTGATCTAACAACTAAGGCATCATCAATTAATAGTTGTGCAGGATATCCACCTCGTTACAAATGTGAAAACACACCTTTAAAAGGAACATGACCATCCATGTTGTTGTACAGAAGATATAGTTTCCTAAGTGATGTAGCAGCATTAACAAAAGGAAAGATGCTCCTGTTGAAATTATTTGCAGTGAAATCCAGAATCTCCAGGTTTCTTAGTCTCCTTAGGCTCTTAAAACCTGCAAAATCAAATCTTATTGACTAAGTATACAAAATGGAATAGAACTATCTAATATTTTCAGTGAGTTAAAACTACAATTTAGTCTGCTCTAGACGCAAATGAAAATGATAGAATTTGGAAGAAAACATGAGGATGCTTGATAATTTTATGCTATATGGCATAAACATCAGCATGTTAGTTATTACAGCGAAAAAGTATCTTGTTGATGCATGGGAAAAAAATCAAGTACCATCATTATTCTAAACGGTATCAATTTTTCAAGAATTTGAACAAAGCCATAAGATTAAAAAGGAAACAGTGGGGGCAGCTTAGTATACCTTCCACAGCATCAAACAAGCCACTGAATCCGGACCAAGATAAGTCCAGACTTCGAACCTCTTCAAAGGGATGCAGCAAAGAAAGATTTAGGAAAGAATTCTCTTTGGTGTACATATGACCAAAGGAAATCTCAATCACGCGTCCACTTGAACGATTGCACTTAACGTCCTCCCACCGGCAGCAATCGCTCTTTGTGTCATTGGTCCAAGTAGGGTAAACAAAGTTGGATTTCCCTTCTTTAGCAACTGAGATCATGTATTTCTTGACCTCGAATAAAGCTGACCTTTCTTTTTGAATACAACTTTTGTAACCGTGTAGCTGCCCCAGCAGTATCATCACCCAAATCAGGTTTTGACCCATGAACACCTTGCTTTTCGTGGGATTGAGCATTAAAACTGTTTGTTCGGTGCCCAAAATATAGATATTGAGAGAAATGGAAAAGCCAAGTTGCGCAAGAAAAATATTTAGAAAGTCAAATAGTCAGTATCATCTATACACACTCATATCTCTTCATTATTAAAAAAAATCAGATGATATACTTGTAGACTATATAAACAACAGTTTAAGGTCTCTGCAGAGAATACTTATAATAATATAAAATGTGAATGGTCAGCATCTTTTACTTCGACAAAGTTTTTATTATACTATAGTACTATCATATGATTTTGCTTGTTAGTTGACAGATTGTAAGATATTGATGTTCAAGACACTCACAGGTTATATATCAAGGACTTGGTCATACATATCAAGGAATTGTTTCTTAAGCTAATACGAAACAATTTTAACAAAGTTGGTAAACCTTGAAAAACCACTAGACTTGAGGAAAAGACCAACAGTGACAAAGTTGCTGTTAATATGAACAGATCCCAAGGTCATGTCAACTAACACTGAGAGCAACTTATTATCCATGTATATACCCGGTTATGTGTACATTGAGTCTGTATAGATTGGTTTAGTGGTTTAGTGGTTAAGGCTTCTGGTTAGCCTGATTGAGTCATGTATATAAACCAGCCCAATTGTATCTTTTCATAATTAATGGGAATGAGTTTATTTACTAATATGGTATCAGAGCGATATAAACTTGTTCCCTAACAACCTCACCGTCTAACAACCTCATCCTCGTCTTCCGCCGTACTCCACCACCGTCTTCCGCCGTTCTTTTTCATTCTTCACCGCTCTTCTTCATCTCCGATTCTTCTCGACAAGCTTTCAGTCCTTTCTCCGTGCATTCTCAGCTCAATCTCGCGATTTCTCCTCTTCGCTTCTCAGCTGATTGTGATATCAATGGGGAAACGGAATTGCAAGTCGAAGTATCGTCGTTCTTCGCCGGATCCACCGGATTTCGAATCTCCGGTAACTCGCGATCAACCTTCTGGTTCTATTCCGTCGCGAGCTTCTCCCGGTTCTCAGGATCGTGTTCTTCCTAACCGATCTACTCCTGCTACATCAGTTGCTCGTTTCGAGGTATCAACTTCTCCTGATAGCATACACTCACCGTATTATCTCCATAGCTCCGATAATCCAGGACTTGTTTTAGTATCGGAACTTCTTGATGGTAGTAATTACGGTGTATGGATCATTGCTATGACTACTAGTCTAGAGGCTAAGAATAAGATTGGCTTTGTTGATGGAACAATAGTTAAACCTCCTGAGACTGATCCTTTCTACAAGATATGGAATCGTGTGAATAGTATGATCAAGTCTTGGTTGCTGAACAGTGTGACGAAGCAGCTTTATACTAGCATTCTCTACTTCAAAAATGCTAGTGACATTTGGAAAGATCTTCACACACGGTTTCACAAGTCTAATCTTCCTCGACTATACAAACTTCGGCATCAACTTCACTCTTTTCGTCAAGGAAGTTTGGATCTCTCTTCGTATCATACGAAAACACAATCACTTTGGGAGGAGCTATCTAACATTCAGGTTACGAGTCAAACTGTTGAAGATCTCTTGGCTGAAAGAGAAACTAATCGCATTATTGACTTCTTGATGGGACTAAATGACAATTACGAGAGTATAAGGAGCAGAATCCTTATGAAGAAAGTGTTACCTTCGTTCTCTGAAGTGTATAATCTGCTTGATCAAGAAGATAGTCAAAAGGAGGCGCGTTCTCATGGTTCATCTGGTTCATCTGATCTTTCTGCTGCGGCCTTTCAGGTTTCTCAGGGTACTAGTTCAGGACAGACTAAGTCTACTCCAACCACTGGCTATCATTCTGGTTATCAACGCAGAGATCGTCCTTTCTGTACTTTCTGTCAACGTCCAGGACATGTGGTTGATAGATGCTACAAGAAGCATGGTTATCCTAACAGTATGAAGCCAAATCAACGGAGTGATAAATCTGTTCCTTCTGTCTCTGCAAATGTTGCAAATGTTGCTATCTCTGAGCCGAGTCCGGTCAGTGAACCACAATCTGAAGATCTCTCTCCCACTCAAATCCAGCAACTGGTTTCATTCTTGAGCACCAAACTTCAGAATCCAGCGTCTCATCCTACTCCATCAGTTCATTCTGTTTCAGCTTCCATTCCTTCTTCATCAACTACTCGTTTATAGCAAAACGATTCAAGAAGATAAAGAAAATGCAAGACCATGATCATATATCTTGCCTGAGTCTCATCGTTATAGCGCGGTAAACTCATTGAGTTCCAGTTGTTTATGTCACCCATTTTGGTTAACAATTGGTTTAATTTTAACCGGTCAAAATTAGCGAGCGAATCTAAATCAACGCTCAAGATTACCTCATATTAATAAACGGACAGGATGAGCGATTCTAGTTGACATAAGCCCTTGTCTACCGGCGAGAATTGAAGACGCTTCCAGAGAGATCGTTTCTCCGTTAAACCCTAGAAGAGTGAGTTTCAGTCTCGCCAATGCTTCTCTTTCTGATTCGTTTGCTCATCTGAAACAATTGAGATTGTTCTCTGTTTATTCGTTTTCTAGCTCATCCACTGTGATAAAGTTTGTATCTTTCTTGTGTGTTTGCATTGTTTATTTTATGAAAGTTTGCTTTTTTTATTACTTATATTGACGATTGAATTGATGGGTCTTCGGCATATTCATGAGTTTCATCTTTTGGGTTGTTCTCTGTTTTTCTAACCACTGTAGTGAAATGCTCTTTTAATTGTTTACAGGATAACAGATACGTCACAACATGGCTTTCTTAAGTAAAGTTGGAAGGATATTTAGGCAGACTAGCACTCATGTTAATGTCTCTAAGTCTATGCTACAGAGCATCCGTTGCATGTCTTCTTCAAAAATCTTTGTTGGAGGTGACTAACTACTCTATTGTGGGAGAAAGTATTCTCTCTTTTTATTTGGTTTTGTTTGTTTCAAAGTTATATATGTTGGTTTCAGGTATCTCCTACAGCACTGATGAGTTTGGCTTAAGAGAAGCTTTTAGCAAATATGGAGAAGTTGTTGATGGTAATTTTCTATCTCGCTTTAAGTTATTGCAAGCTTTTAAAGTTTTAACTTCCTTTTGCTTTTACTTGGGAGCTGACTACAGATTTATCATGTGCAGCGAAAATTATTGTGGACCGTGAAACTGGTAGATCAAGGGGTTTTGCTTTCGTAACGTTTACTTCTACGGAGGAGGCTAGTAATGCCATGCAACTGGATGGACAGGTAACACACAAATGTTCAAACCTCTTTATGATAATAAGAAGTCATGTGGCTTATTCCTTTGTCATTCAATGTCTTGCTCTGAATGTTTGACGTTTTTTCAAATCGGTTGTTTCTTGACAATGCATGTTTCTAGAACAATTAAGTTTTTGGCCTTTACACATTGGTATCACCATCTTAGCCTTAATTACTAATCATTCGTTAGGCAGAGACTTCCTCTCTCTAAATGTATTGGCTGAAATGTGGAGCAATATATCATTCTGTTTGTTGGTTGTATATCTAGTTTGAAAATAACTCTGTTTTCAGACTGTGTCTATATGATTCAGACAATGCTAAAATCCGTTCTTTTTTGCTTTGCATTTTCAATTGGCCATTTATTGAGCGTTTTTTTGTATACAGGACCTTCATGGTCGAAGAATTAGAGTGAACTACGCTACTGAAAGAGGAAGTGGATTTGGAGGAAGGGGGTTCGGTGGTCCAGGTGGGGGTTATGGAGCTCCAGGTGGTGGTTACGGTGCTCCGGGTGGTGGTTATGGAGGAGGCGGAGCTGGTGGGTATGGTGCTCCAGCTGGTGGTTACGGAGGTGGCTCTTATGGAGGAAATGCAGGTGGTGGTGGTTATGGAGGTAACGCTCCTTATGGTGGCAACGCCGTTGGTGGTGGTGATGGTTATGGAAGCAACTTTGGGGGAGGATATGGTGTCGCTGGTGGTGTTGGTGGAAGTGACAACTTTTCCCAAGGCAGTTCTTCTGGTGCTGGTTTTGATGACAAGTTTAGCAGCAACGAACCACTAGGCAATGATACGGATCATCAGCTTGAAAGCGCTGGCGTTGACAATCAGTTTGGTGGCAGTGACAACCAGTTTGGTGACTCGGAGAACAGTCAAACAGAGGTTGGTCCAGACGGGTTTGATCAGACTGATGACGGTGATGTTGCCAAGAGAGCTTAATTTCTACAATGCTGGTGCCGCCTATGTTCTTCTCTTGGGCTTCTTGAAACTTTTATTTGCAGTTTCTTAATTTATGTTTTTAACGTTTGGGGTTGTTTTATCATCTAGAGACCTCTATTGTTGGTTGTTTCTAATGTTTTTGACATTTGAGGCTCATAAATAATAATTTTAAAACTTATAACAGACTCTTATTCTATTTGAGATTTTCTACTAGAGGACTACCAGTTCAGTGAGTTAATAAGATAAAAAAAAAACTGAAAACGATCCAATCTTCTTTGGTTTAGCATATGAACAAGTCTGCTCGACTCTGTTTACAAGACGACAAGGAACTTGCATTTACACAAATCAGCATGTAATTATATGAAATTACAATTTTACCCGCTAATTTTCTGAGCAAATTTTTAAACTGAAATTAAAATTGTTTCAGTGAATCGTCGCGGTTCAGAAGCGCGCAAAGTCTATTCACTAAAACCTCATAAGCCCTAACACACCTGGAGAGATACAGTCGCTTCCTCTCTGCACAACGACGACAATGACGATAACGGATTCGAATCACGAGCAACCTCCTCCTCTGAGTAACCGTAACACTATCGAAATCAAATCTACTCAGTATCCATTCTTCGGTAAGCACATATTCTCTTCTTCGACTCATCGCTCTCTTTTGGTTTATACAATGTGAAGCAAATCTGAGAAAATAATCGTTGTAGATTGACTTATCGCATGTGATTACGTTTAGACGGTTAGTTTCTCAGCGAGATGTCTAGATTCCGTCCGATGATCGTGATGAGAACACTCCGATCATGCTCAGTGGCGTTGTATCGGAACCCTAGATAGTTCAAAAATCGTTGTAGATTGTGATTGATTGCTTGTGATTACGGTTAGATGATTAGTTTCTCTGCGAAATGTCAAGATGAGAACACTCCGATCATGATCATTATTCCAGTGGTGTTTTATCGGAACCTAAATAGTTCTAAATCTATAAGTTCCATTACGTTTATGTGTATGTAGTGTGGAGAGAGTTCGTGTGGGGAGGTGTAGCCGGAGCTTTTGGAGAAGGAATGATGCATCCTGTAGATACTCTCAAAACTCGGCTTCAGAGTCAGATCATCATGAATGCGACTCAGGTATTCTCAAACTGCAGTGATTGTATGATTATTCAGTTCGTCGAGAGTGCATCATCTCTAACCTTGTTCAGCTGTTGATTTCAGAGACAAAAGAGCATTCCACAAATGCTAAGGACTGTTTGGGTTGGTGATGGATTAAAAGGTATGTCATACATACTCTTTGCCCTCTTATCTTCTTCCAGCCTTCAAGTATGGTGTTATATCCCATTTATCTATACATGTGTCCCCCTTGTGGGGTTCTTATGTGTGATTCACTATCCTATTTATCATTGTTATAAGCAACAGATGTCTAGGCTATACATGTTTGTTCTTCTATGCTCTGATTTATTGGTTCTTCTAGGCTTCTACAGGGGAATTGCTCCTGGAGTCACAGGATCTCTTGCCACTGGAGCAACCTACTTTGGTGTTATTGAATCCACGAAGAAATGGATTGAAGAGTCTCATCCCAACTTAGGAGGGCACTGGGTACATTTTTTAGCAGGAGCTATTGGTATGTTATCTTATCTCTTCTCTTCTTCTATCTTGGTCATCTGATCAATGAAGCTGTGGTAAAGATAGGAGGGAAAAAACGAATGTCCACTTAAGTGGTAGCTGATTCTGAGTGCCAAACATACAGCAGGAATGAAAATATATATATTGGCTGAAAAACAGATAATGTCAGACATTTAAATGTTATGTGATGATTCTAGCTATGAATCCTGGGTTTTTATAAGGTAAGATCCATTTTCAGTAAAACCCCACAAGAGCAAGGTCGTAATACTTGCTGGTTGCTTACTTTAGAACATATAGAACTGCAATCTTATCTAGAGTTATGTGAAGCTGGAAAGCATCTGATTCCTGTGTTCTGCTGCGTATTTCCTCTTTCAGGTGATACACTTGGTTCTTCGGTCTATGTTCCTTGTGAAGTAATAAAGCAGCGGATGCAAATTCAAGGCACTAGTAGCTCATGGAGCTCTTTTATCTCAAGGAACAGCGTTCCAGTTAAACAAGGAGGTGACATGTATGGTTATTATACTGGAATGTTCCAGGCTGGAAGCTCAATATTGAAAGAGCAAGGGCCAAAGGGACTGTATGCTGGGTATGTGATCTTCCTTCAGGCCATTATGATACCAATTGGATATCCTTCAAGGGACCCATGTTATTACTTTTCTTGTTTCCTTTGGCAGATATTGGTCTACACTAGCAAGGGATGTACCTTTTGCTGGCCTTATGGTAAGTGAAACGGTTACCTCCATTCATCTTATGGATCTTTGTCTCCTCATTTTCGTTCTGTTTTCTTTTTCACTTCTCAGGTAATGTTTTATGAAGCATTAAAGGATCTAACAGATGAAGGGAAGAAAAAGTTTCCACAATTTGGAGTTAACAGTTCAATCGAGGGGCTCGTATTGGGAGGATCAGCTGGTGGTACGTTAAGATAAGACCCGTTTAAAGAAACCATTCCGAAATAGCTCATCGGTAGTGACAACCATGTTTAATTTAATATCTCTCCAGGACTAAGCGCATATCTCACTACTCCACTGGATGTTGTAAAAACAAGATTGCAAGTGCAAGGAACAACGATCAAGTATGCCTCTCGTTCTTACGGACTCATATGATCATAATCTAGAATATCATCCTATCAAGACCTTGCTTTGATTAAACTTGGGAATCTTGATAGGTACAAGGGCTGGTTGGATGCAGTGGGGCAGATATGGAGGAAGGAAGGTCCAAAGGGCTTTTTCCGGGGAAGCGTCCCAAGGGTCATGTGGTATATTCCGGCCTCGGCACTCACCTTCATGGCTGTTGAGTTCCTTAGAGAGAGCTTCATAGAGAAAGGTAAAAATGACAACAATGTTGTCTCCAACTTGAGCATAGAGAGTAAAAGATCTTCACTACATGAAGTTAGAGACAACTAGTGAGTAGATTTTTCATCTTGTAAGATACTGTTAACAACAATCTAATCCCTCGTTAATAAAAGGTACTTATCTCTAATTTCCATTTTTATATTAGTTTATTCTAAACAAAAACGAAATAAATAAGTTATTATTATATATACAAACTTCAGACAGCGTGAACTAGTTTGTGTTTAAAACGATAACAAAAGAGGAACTAGTCTAAAAACCCTAAGAAACAGATGGCGTCTTCTTCTCGCTCAGAGAAACGATGCCTCTACGAAATCCTCGATGTAACCAAAGAATCAACCCCGGAAGAGATCCGATCCTCCTACCGGCGTTTAGCCCTCCAGCGTCATCCCGACAAGCTAATCAAAGCCGGGGGAATCTCGGAAGCAGACGCCACCGCCCAGTTCCAAGAGCTCGTCCACGCCTACGAAGTTCTATCCGATCCCAAGGAGCGAGCCTGGTATGACTCCCACCGATCTCAAATCCTATTCGCCGACGGCGGAGGCGGCGGCTCGAAATCCCGTGGAATGCCTGGCGCCACCGTCCCGGATCTATTCGCTTTCTTCTCCACCACTGTTTATTCAGGCTACTCAGACACGGGGAAAGGATTCTATAAAGTCTATTACGATGTGTTCAACAGTGTTTACTTGAACGAGATTAAGTTCGCGAGGACGTTGGGGTTGAGTATTGACTCTGTGAGAGAGGCTCCAATCATGGGGAATCTAGAGAGTCCCTACACTCAGGTGACGGCGTTTTATAACTACTGGTTAGGGTTCAGCACTGTGTTGGATTTCTGCTGGGTTGATGAGTATGATACCATGGCGGGACCTAATAGGAGGATGAGGAGGAAGATGGAGGAGGAGAATAAGAAGGTGAGGAAGAAGGCGAAGAGGGAGTATAACGAGACGGTGAGAGGCTTGGCTGCTTTTGTGAAGAAGAGGGATAAGAGAGTTGTTGATATGATGGTGAAGAAGAGTGCGGAGATGGAGTTGAAGAAGGAGGAGGAGAGGGAGAGGAAGAAGAAGATGGAGAAGGAGAGGTTGGAGAAGGCTATGAATTATGAGGAGCCTGATTGGGCAAAGGCTGAGGATGAAGAGGAGGTGGAGGAGGAAGAGGTGGGAGGAGAGGGAGAGGATGGTAAGAAGAAGAATGAGCAGTTGTATTGTATTGTGTGTAGTAAGAAGTTTAAAAGTGAGAAGCAGTGGAAGAACCATGAACAGTCTAAGAAGCATAAAGAGAAAGTTGCGGAGTTGAGAGAGACGTTCAGTGATGTGGAGGAGGAGGAAGAGGTTGATGAGATGCATGAAACTGTAGAGGAGCTCAAAGAGTTAAATATGGACAACGAAGAAGAAGAAGTTGAGGAGGGAGTTGTTGATGAAACTGATGATGAGTATTGTATGGCAGAGGAAGATCTGAAAGGATCTAGTGAAAGTGAGGATGAAGAGATGAGTCTACTCAAGGAAATGGTACAAAAGAATAAGAGAAAGAACGTTGTGCCAAGAGAAGAAGAAGATGAAGTTCACGTTGAGATTGAGAGCGACAGCGAATTTGATAGCCAGAAAAGCACAACGGAGAGGAACAGAAAAAATAAAAAGGAGAGAAGCAAACGGAATGCTGGAAAAGACACGACGGATGATGATGCCAACAAAACAGAGATAGCTATGGACGACGGTAATAATTCAGATGAGAATGTTAACGCAACGGACTCAGCTGCTGGAGCAGTTGAGGAGTCTCAGAAGGATGAAGCGGATCCAATGGAGTATGATAACAGGAAGAGCACAGGGAGAAGGCGAAGAAGTAAGAAGGGTAAGGATAAAAGCAGTGAAGCTGATGATACTCAAAAGGGCGTGGAAGAGTCTCATTCAGAAACGTTTGAGAATCAAAGTGAGTATATAGAATTCAAGAAGGCTCCAAGATCAAAGAAATCAACCAGAGGAATGAAATCCAAGGTATAAATCTTTCTTCCCTTGTAGCATCTGTTTCTTGAAATCATATATATATTTACACATCAAAACGCAGGGCACATCGAAGAAAGCCAGTAATAACGAATGCGATAGATGCGGAGAGGAGTTTGAGTCGAGGTTAGTCCATTCATTCTCTTGACATCTTTTGTTCTCTAGTATAATGTTGACCCACCATTTATCTTCCATGGCCAGGACAAAACTATTCAAGCATATAGCAGATACTGGTCATGCGACAGTGAAATCCCGATGATTCCATTGTGCTCAATTTAAAGGATTATGCAGAGAAGAACCAAGAATTGCATTCTTTGATACATTTTATAAACTGGACACAATGAAGAATAAAGGCTGGAATGAGAGGGAGGTAAACAACGTTTTTGACATTGGTGTAGTGCAAACGGATTGATGATCTTTGAAACAAAAATTTTGGGGATTGAATTGATGATCATTTGGTCGTCTCTGTTGTCTTAATCGATTATATATTTATTTTTGATATGAAAGAACAAAACGTAGACAATTGTCACAATAAGTTCATTCGAGGTCATATAGTTAAAGACCTTTTGGTTCACCAAAACATTTTACACATCAGTGTGACCCAGTGAATCAAATAGAGAACTCTCAAAATAACAAAGTAGTACTCACAACAAAAGTACCAAGCTTCTTTTTTGTCTCCAGTATAATCCATTGATGATATGTAAAACAATCCTTAAGCCTCTTTAAATGATATTCATATGCAGAAACTCGGTATAAGAGGAGAATGTAGAAAGATTTCTAATAAAACCAGATCCATGATTCAAAGTCTATTTAAAGAACCTCCAAACACTTCAAACAAAGAAAGGAAACTGCATCCAATATCAAAATACAAAACGAAGAACTAGTAGGGCAAAAAAACAACAGCTAAATCAAAGTTTATGCTGCTTTACTTTCGCTTCAAATGTTACTCGGATACATGAAGACTCTCACCCTCATTCCCTGCAACACAAAAACAAATGTCTACATTAAAACCCCAAGCAGAAGATTCAACATCTACTACACAAGGTAATGATTTGATGAATACCATGGACTTAGGAGGCAAGTTGGACGTGAATTTAGCACGGACAACACCGCTGTTACCATGAGGTCTTGTAACCTTTCCCCAGATGCAACGGTAGTGGCTACCGTTCTTCTTGGTCTTAGCCTTGTAGATGTAAGCCATCCTCTTTCCCTTGTACCATGTCACTTCCTCTGTAGTGTTGACTCCTTCGATCTGGATTAGGGATGTGTTTGGGTACTGGTTAGACTTTGACCTGCACAAATAAAAAAAATGTCAGAAACCAAAGGAAAACTAACTACATAGAATGTTATCAGACAACTAACTACATAGATGTTGTCTCAGACCAGATGAGATCCTATCAGTTTCAGTTACATAAACTAATTTATTTATCATGGTTTCATTACATTGAATTAAGGATGGAGACAAAACAAGAACCAGTAAGCAGTATACAATTGAAAAGCATAGAGATTGAAGTAAAGGTGTTCACCTTTTGTATCCCAAGATGGTTCCCCTGACGTAGAGTCTGCACAGTTTGATAAGATAAAAGAAAAAAAGATTTAGATTTGATCCAAAGATTCAGTTACATTAAAACACTATAAACAAGAAAGGAAGAAGAAAGACCTGACACGTTCTCCTTGACGTCCCTTCACCATTTTTGCAAGACTGCTGCTGCTGCTGCTGCTGCTACTGAGGTAAACGGAGAAGACAAACCCTAGTAGTTAAGCACGAATTTATATAGTGCTACTTTTTAGATTAAATTTGAATGGGCTTATGGGCCTACAAACTTAGCTTGGTAAAATATTGAAACATATTTAAATGGGCTTAATACCTGGCTACTCCAGGGCTACACTAACCTTCTACCATACCTTCTACAATGTGATTATGTGTGTATATATGGCTTTAATTTTGAGCAGTTTTGGTTAACAAAGACGACTGTGGTGAATAGTCGGGCATTTTATCCGAAACCCGAAAACCGAACCGAAAAAACCGATACCGAAACCGGACCGAAAATTACAAAAACCCGAACGGTTCCTATTTCTCTAAATCCGAAAAACCGAAACCGAACCGGGACCGAACCGAGAACCGAACGGGTATCCGAATATTGTAAATATAATAAAAAATATTAATTATTTTTAGTTTAATATACATAAAATATATTTTTAAAATAAAAATATCCAAAAACCCGAATTACCCGAATATTTTTTGTACTTAACTCGATTTTTCGGTTCTTTTTTTTTGTTTTTTGACTTTAAACCCGAACCAAACCCGAACTATTTTTAATTCGGTTTCACTTTGGGTTTTATAAAAAAACAGAAAACCCGACCCGAACCCGACATTACCCGAACCGATCCGATCCGAAAAATTCTCGGTTCCTAAACATCCCAATCCGAATAACCCAAAAACTGAATAATCCGAACCGACCCGAACCAAAAACCCGAATGCCCAGTGGTGAAGACTGAAGAGTCATACATAATGATATTTACCATTTTTCGGAAATTAAAAAAAAAAAGATGTAACGTGTTTTAGGTTGAGTAAAAGTTGTGAGTTCTAAATTTTACCATTCAATCACTTGACACCGTTTATGGATTAGGCGTAAACCTCTCAATAGACAAACACAACAAGAACGATAAAGAACCATGAACTGAACTATTATTTTAAGGTAAGGCAAAAAAAAATCAAGCCTTCTTCTTTTTGGATTTGAGCATGACCATGCCGATGAACACAGAAAAAAAGAAAGAGGAGAGTTACGCCCGCAAAGACAGGTACGAGAATGGCATAGTCTTGAGGCAAGAAGTACTTGTGGATGAAGTGATTACTGTCTACAAATTGCTGTTGCAAAAGGAACATTATAACACGTGAGCTTCTTCCTAGTACTATCCAAGATCCAAAACATTAGTACATTGAAAATATGTACTTATAAGGAACTTGGAGGATATGTTAGCTGTCACTTACGAGGATGATGACCGAGAAAGTATGGTAGGTGAATATAGATAAGCTGATTTAAGATAATAGAAGCCCCACTGCTCGATCCGCTAACTCCATTTTGTCAGGTGCAATACCTGCATGCACCACAGCATTGAAATATACAATAAAACGAATCAAAATTTGACCTAGAAATATGTATAAACAACTTGCACCACTCTTAGTGGAGAGAGAGAAGGTGATCATCTCCAGGCTCCAAAATCAATGTCTTGAAATGATATAGAGGTCTCTCTCAGGTGTTGCTTATACATATCCGAGCTGATCCTTCTTCTCGCTTAATCCACCATCTGATTCAATGGGTGAAACTGAGAGAAAGCCAGCAAAAAAGTGTTTACTAATGCAACATTGCAGGATAAACTTGTTGAAGACAGATTATACAACATTGTCAGAAAGTGGGTCTTGCAGTATCACCGCTGAGAAAACATAAGCAAAGCAACCAAACTTGGTTTAATTTAAAACATGTTATTCTCTTTGTTTCATGAAGAACGCCAATTTTAAAACTTTCATACAAATTAAGAAAAAAAAAACACAAGAACCAAGAAATAACAGGTTAAAAAACAAGAACCATTAGTCCATATCACTTAAACCTATTTGAACTTGGGATAGTAGTAAATATTGGCATAACATATTACATTACAAAAGTTCTATCAAGTTTATACGTATTGTATAAAACTTATGTAATAAATATAACTTGGGATAGTAGTAAATATTGGCATAGCACATTTTATTTGCTTTTGATTAACATTTTACCAAAAAAATAAATATATATTACATATTTATAAAATATCGATAGAATTAATTTAACGATGAAACGGACTACTGAACATTTAAAGCTATTATGAGGAATATTACTTTGAATTTTCTGCATATAAAAAAAACAAGATATCTTATCTACAGTGAACATTCAAAGAATATTGATAAGAAAAAAACAAAGTAAACATTCAAAGTAATTTGCCTGTAATGACGGTGGATTATACTTTAACATATTCGATGAAAATGTCAAATCTTGTAACAGGACTCTATATTATGGGTAGGTGCAATGCACATTTGTCATTGGTAGTCATTGTTTAATATTTTACAAGGGCTTATGACCAATTGTTACTATAAAGTTTTGATTTGATGATTTGATTTGGTTTACCAAAAAATAAAGTTTTGATTTTTTTTTTCTAATGATTATTACTTTTAACAAGAAAAAAAACGCCGCCCGAGGAAATTTAGCGGTAACCTTCGTCGACTTTCCACCGTGGAACTGTCTTGTGGGCTTTCTTGTAGTGCGAGTCCTAACCTTACTTTTTTACGTTGATACATTTAGAAAAAAATGGTTGAGTTTCTAGATAATGTGTCAACTACAATGGGAAAAGGAAGTTACGTGCATGCTACGAAAACAAAGACCAAATAAGTCTAGTTATACGTACTTGAATACTCCAACAAATTTATGTGTTAGAATATGCACATATATTTACTTAATGAGGAGTATTAATTTATTTTATTTTCTGACTATATGATAATATAACCCCCCCCCCCACTCCCCCAATATTTTTCTTTACCTTTAACAAGCTGCAAAAATTTACCCATTAGCTTGAGTTTAATAATTGAAAATTTTCAATTTGGTCCATTAGATAAAAAGTCGTTTTATTAAAATTTGAGCAATTCTTGATATTTTGGACCTATTTAGAATATTTGCCTTTTTCTTTTAATAATTGTTTTCTTCTAAACTGGGAGATTTGGGTGGAACCTCAGCTATGTTAATTTAATCTATTATTGCAGTGGGAATAATTAATTGTTAATCTATCAACTATAACATGAATAATCGTTCAACTGTCTACATTGCATGATTAATCACCACGAGATAGTTAAGTTATATTATTTAAGTGTACAACATACCGGTTTATACATTAGTACACGTTATGTGGCTTTATCAGAAAATAGAATGTAAATGACTTATCTACTATTTCTTTTCATTTTTATGATAAATAAATATGTGAAATGTTATCTACTATTTCTTTTCATTTTTATGATAAATAAATAAGGATTTTCTTATATCAAATGTTAGTTTGCAAAGAGACACTCTTGACCTTATAAATACTTATGTAGTTGCTTTGACAGGCATGATTATATACGTTTAAGATCTAAAACGTATTGGTTGAGAAAACTTCAATTTTAATTTGAAAGTACACGCATGCTCTCAGTTATATATTATGTGAAACAATAATCACACAAATCTTAGCAAAAAGGTTCATATTATTTTTTTTAACGAGTTTTTCTACAATTCTCAGCTTGTGTATATCAATTCAAGCGAGTGATGAAGATACAATTTGCAATAAAACTAAAAGAAAGAATGTAGTATCTACTATCTAATCAAGCAGGGTTTTCGGTTAGGATAACAAAATTAAAAAAAAAAAAAAATTAAATTTTCAAAAAGACACAATTTGCACCCAATAGAAACGAGCGAAGATATTATATATATGAATATTGATATTTTGGGGCCAAAGAAAGATAGTATACTTTTATTCTTCTGAATTAAATACATAAGAAAATAAAAAGAAAGTACGATGTGTCTGAGCGTTTAATCTGGCGCTTATTATGTCAAAGAGTGGGGAAAAAGATCGTAGTATCTGATGCATTCATAGTGATACGTAGTGAGTTATCACTGAACCTTATGGATGTTGGATGTGGCCAGTTCTATCCCTCTTGTACATTCTAAGCGTCGGTTGATTAAATAAATATTTTGCTTTTGGATGTTGGATGTTTCCCGGCCCCCTCCTAGGCCCTTAAATGTTCTTAAGGAGTATAAAAAACTAAACGAATCCATCTTTTCTTTTTCTTCTCGAAGCTCGTTTCATACATTGGAGACAAAGTTATTTAAGCACGTGGAAAATGGAGAAATAACATGGATGTAGAGTGGAGACAAACATGCTTGTTATTATTATTTTTTTCATTTCTCGTTTTAAATATTGTCAAATGAATGTGGGAGTTTGTAAACGATGGATGATCATGGATATTTTTTGTTTCTTGAGCTTTGAGTCTGAACGAGAGTTTACACGAACTTGAATGGACTCTGGTTCAAATACAGGTAGTCATGAAAATGATCATTTGTTTCATTCGAAAAAGAAAATGATCATCTGTATCATGTGTTGTGATGTGTGTAACTTCTTGGAAGAAGCATGTTAACGTATACCGAATAATTATAATAACTAAAAACAATATATTAAACGAAGAATCAAAAATAAAAAGGATACATCAGCATGAAGGTACTATATATATAGACACCCCCATTTCTTCATCCACAACTTCTGTATAAAGTCATAGTGAGAGAAAACCTTTCATAAATAAAAGAAAGTCTCTTAATAAAATCATAGATAAAAATAAAAATAAGAACAGTAATCATAGTTCACTTATTCTTTAATTTGTACTTATTATAGAACTCATTGTTCTTAAGGTCATCATCTGACTACACGTTGATTGATTAAGAGGAAGGCTCAAATCGATCAGAGAGAAGTGTACTAGCTAGATCTCGTTGGTTCGAAATGGGAAGGACGACATGGTTCGACGTCGACGGGATAAAGAGAGGAGAGTGGACGGTGGAGGAAGACCGGATGCTCGTCGCTTATATCAACAAATACGGTGTCAGGGACTGGGGTGCTCTGCCTAAGAGAGCCGGTAATAAATATATATACTTACACCCTATAGATATATGCATACATTGTGTACGGAACACCTGTCTTGTGTCTCTTTCAAAGCTATAGAATCTTTCAATTCCAGTTTCTGTCGGACCAAAGATCTTGATTTTTATTTTTGATAGTTCATTTTTTTTTTCAATTTTGTTGGTTATAATTTGTTCCAACAGATGTCCATCTATACAAAAAAAAACGATTTTGGGAGCACATATTATAAGAGCATTTGATAATTTACTGGTTTATCCGATTGTTTTATTGATAAATGTTAATATGTAACCCATGAAAACCAAGAATTATCCTGATTATTTTAGCATGATTTATGAATATAGACTGTAGTCATTCTTCTAATGTGTAAAACTATAAAATAATGAAATATTTTTTGGTTTTGTTTTAGACCCAAAATCAGAAAGTTTTATGTGATTGTGTTTTCTCCTTTTTTCTGTCTGATGAAAAAAAATGTTCAGTGTTAATAACACTATGTTTAAGTGATAATTTCACCTCATTTTCTGATATGTTTGTCCAAAATGAAATATAAATAGGTCTGCATAGATGTGGAAAGAGTTGTAGATTAAGGTGGCTTAATTATTTGAAGCCTGGTATTAAAAAAGGCAAGTTCACTCCTCAGGAAGAAGAAGATATCATCAAATTTCATTCCCTTCTTGGAAACAGGTAATTTAATTCGTCACTATATATACAACCAAACCCATTACCTTAACTTTCTTTATATATTATGATACATAATAATACTGATGATTATGCATAATTACATATATAAGGTGGGCAGCAATAGCAAAGCAAATGCCAAACCGAACAGACAATGATATCAAGAACCACTGGAACTCATGTCTTAAAAAAAGACTCCGTAGAAGTGGGATAGATCCCATAACCCATGAGCCAATCAAAGCCACTTCCTCCTTAACGAGGTCGCCATCAACACGGAGACATTCTTCTTCTACTACTTCTTTCTCCCTTTCCTCCACAGGCTCTGTGCGTCTACTTAACAAGCTTGCCGCTGGAATATCCTCGAGAAAACTTGGACTCGATAGGATCAAGACTGTGATGATATCTTCGGAACCAAGACAAGCCGTTGAAGAAGAGAATATGATGATACGCAGCAAGAACAACGAAGAGGAGAAAGTGATTGGTTGTTTCATGGAGATTGATGAGAATTTGATCAGTACGATGTCGATAGATGAGTTGGCTTGTGACTCTAGCTACTACTACTACGACGACTGGCTTCGTGGCTACTTCCAATAACTACTCCTTAATTGAACCTTGCGATTAACTAGTCGATCCCTAGTCCCTACTGTGATTTACAAGGCCCCATACAAAATAAAATATATATTCTACTATCTACATGATAAAAAAAAATCTACATGATTATGCAAAAACTTATTTGCTACAACATTTTCTTGAAAAATATAAACAACTTTCATCTTTTTTGTTTTGTTTTGAGAAAGAGCTTTTAATCTTTTGTATATCCGTATTTACATAGTTTTAATGAATTTATATGTATAAATCTATTAGTGTAATATGTTTGTTACCATATTATTGTTGAAATAAAATAAAATATCTATTTTTATCTAGAAAAATAAATAAAATGTGATATCCATAAACATGTAGGCTATATATAAATGTTTTTTTTGTGCATGTCTTCGGGAAACGGCAGTGACGATCTACACCAATCTGATTTCTAACATGAGATTTAGACCATGATTTACCCGGGATTCTTATGATAAACTTGACATATTCCTCCTTTGGAATTTACTCTTTTGGCCAAAATTCCTCTGGAATTTTATTTTTCTATGCTTTTAAAACAGAAGTTGTGTTTAGCTATACATGCATGGTCAATGTCTCTGAATTCGAACGTTACCATCCCTCTTTTTATTCGTTCACCTCTCTTTCCTACACGTTTATCCCTCATGCACATTTGAGGGTTTCACGCAATTTCAGAGAAACAACCCTATCGAGCACTATTTTGCTATAGGTATTTACCGTAAATGTCATGATGGTGTGGAGTGTAGTTGAAACTGCTTATTATGTAAGGATCCAACAACACATTAAAAAAGGGTAATAATTCATATCATGTGATTCTATCAGCATCAAACATTAAAACCCATCTTAGTCAAACATAAGCATCATATTCCTAAATCCCCAATACTGTAAATCCTATTATAAAGAATGTATATACTCTCGAATATTATATCTTTGTTTTTAACCTCACTTGGATATATTTTATCGTTTCCGTAGATAAAGGATTTATAATATTTCATGACTGTTTTTTTCTGTTTTTTTTTTTTTTGCTTAGATGCTCTTCCATGAGTGTTCTCATTTTGCTCCCGATAATTTACGTATAAGTTCATACTCTTGCCCCATGTTTGCAGAAGTAAGAATCGTATTCACTGTTTATGTGAATATGAGATGGAATTTCAACACAATTATACCGCCATTTTAATCTGAAGTGCTTTGGTTTAATCAGTTTTACGACTTGCGGAAACTCTAATTAACATTATCACCATGCATAAATAATATATGTAATATTGGGTACTTAAATAATAAGATGCCCACTAAAAATTGAGGAATTAGGAGTCAAAAGGAAGTGACTGCCTGATTATTGAAAGAACGGATCCAATATATTCGTAATTAATCAACCATATGTGTTGATTGAGATTGACAGCTATAAACACGAAAGTCCAAAGACAACATGTGATCTGTAACTTCTGTTTACTGATCAAAGTCATTCGACCTATATAGACATATCTTCTAATGTTTGTGCGAACATTAGTTTTGACAATTTGTGTCAATTGATTCATTTACATAATTTCTGCTTTAGTTATATTTAATTTAGAATATATTTTTTTTTATCATAGTGGGACTAGTTTCCGCGTCCATACTTATTTGGACAATTTAAATTATTATTTTCAAAACTTCGTATATGATAATTTATTGATAGAATTAAATGTTATATAGCTACAAATAATCATGGGCAAAAAAACCGAACCAAAATATCTGAAATCGAAACTGGATCACATTCTTCAAATATTTTAATAGTTCATATATTTCTATATCTGAAAAATCAAATCGGAATCCAAACCGAGCTGAGAACCGAACGGATATCTGAATATTCAAAAAACCAAATTCCAATTTTCTGATATAAGATAAAATGTCGTCAAACCTTTTCAAATCTAAATTAGTGTGTTGAATAAGAATAATGAGAATAATGTTATCACCATACCACATTATTATTTACTTACTCTCTTATATTATATTATAAATATATATATATATATATATTGTATTTCTAAATTAAATAGAATAGACACTTATAAAATTAACACATTAGTGATTCAATTTCTTGTTGAAATGATTAACATGTTAACTAAAATATTTTGTCAATATATTTGATTAACATATTAAACGGAGATCCATAATCGATTCGTTTAACGAAGCCGACACAAAACTGAATAAAAATCTAAAATATCTATTAGATATAAGATGATTTTGTTTGATATACTTAAAATCAAATGGTTATCATCCGAAACCAAACCAAATACCAAAATGCAAGGATTAGTTACAAACAATGAAATAAAGTGAAATTAAAATATAGAGGTTTTGACGGATGTCGAATCTGTGGATGGTCACATTTGAAGGGGAAAGCACCGTTTCAAAATTCTTATGATTTAAGGTAGGGCTCTGTTTTTATATATAGACATGGAGGTTATAATTATTTGTTCCTTTTATTCATTTTCTTGCATTCATTTTTCTTCTTTTTTTTATTAAGAGATTTTCTCTTCCTCAAAGAATTTATTTAGAAATTCTCTGCATGGTATAATCTGATTCACATCATTTTCAATTATGGTGGCCTTATTCGATTCCATTGATATTCTAATCTGAGATAACTTTTCGATTTTACTTTTAAAACTTTTTGTAAAGTAAATATTCTAAACAGTCTCCACTGTTGTTTAAATCTTATTCTTAATAGTCCTCTACACATCACCTTCTAGAAATTCTGGTTTTTATCGACGTGTAAGTTTCGCTTCCATAATTTATATTTGTCGGCTCTATAGTTTCTACAGAATAGAATTGTCAGGTCCAGAAATTTTAAAACAATCTTATATAACTAGCTTGTGGTCTGGGCCTCATAAGTGTTTTGTGCTTTGATTAACAGGTCCACACTGCTATAATGGATAGAGCGCCGCATAGCCTCAGTTTCTCAGTCAATCTAATTTTTATCACATTGTGGGTATAACTTAAATTTTCCAATCTTTGTTACATCAATTGCGATAATTTATAAATCAGTTCCATTTTAAACATTCAACCCTTTTCCAATTTTTTGTGGGTATATTTGTGAACATTTGTTTATTCAAGTATACAATTTAAGTTAAATATAAATGGTTCCTAAAATATTCAGAATAAATATTTAAATTGTATTGATTATAGATAAATAATTGAACAATGGCAAAACAATTAAACTAATAATAATTTTAACAAACACCCAGCATTAACATCATGTAAATAATCTAAAAAAGGAGAGCCTTCATAGGGTAAAGAAAGCTGATTACATAGGGTAGTAATTTTGGAGCCCAATCATAATGTTAGGCTACAACAAAATCAACCCTTCATATCTCCGTTCTTAGATGCAATCACAAGGCTTTAAATAAAAGTAACAAATATGCCTCAGAGGTAGTGACAATTGTGATTATATTCATCACTATACAATCTGATGAAAACACATCAATAGATATACATCATTGGCACAAATACATCAAAAACAAAAACTCAAAACAAATCTTAAGTGCATCAGAGAGATTCCCATTTAGACAATAATCATCATTCTACTTCTCCCTAAGGAGAATCTGATGTCCCTGTCTTTTTATCGTCACTTGCACAAGATCACAAAACAGCTTTTAAAAATATCAATGAGCGAATCAATCAGCATATGCTACCTAGCACACAGGAAACTAGTCACGTATCCAACCGTAAATAAACACAGAAGAAAAAGATTAATAATCAGAGAATAAAAAGGATTCAAGAATGCCTCAGCGTTGTTTTTTTGTTCCTAGAGACTTAGCTCTCAAAGTATATTTAATTAATACCATCACAGGCAATTCAAAACATCAAACAAAGAAAACAACGATAAACCTAAAGAACGGAGACAAAAGATCATTAATCGAATCGATTACACAAGACAATGGTTTCAAGAGAAGTGGCTATGTTCTGTCTTTGAAAAATCGTGATGCCTATAAATAGCAAAGCAGCGACGGCGAAAATTAGGTTAAAAAGAAAGAAGGTATTAATGGCCCATTAGAGGCCCAGACAGATTCTAAGGAAAAAAAAATATGGTTCACAGTTTCTTTTTTTTGGGTCAAAGTATGATTCACAGTTTCTAATTTCATAATCTATAACACAATACATATGAACATGATGATGTCTTTACTATATGCAGCGCCGGCCTTTGGACGAAGCGAAGGAAGCATCTGCTTCCGACCGCTACACTTTATTAATTATTTTGGGCACAAATAGACAGAAGTTGTCAGTAGTGTAGTGGTAACGATTGGGTCAAGTTGTCTTCAAAGACCTAGATTCTAAGCCGTTAATTTTTAGGACCGGTTCTGATTATATGACAAACTTTTAATGAGTTTAACACTTTATGACCTTAATACAAAAATATTTCATTGAATTAATTTTTTATTATTAAAACTTTTCATGTTTTCTTTTTGATTTCTTTTTTTTTTTTAAAAAAAAAACCTAGACTAATTCCAGACCGTCACGTGTTGAACCTTAGGAGAGATGAGTTCACCTGAGAGAACTTTAGGAGAGAGAGAGAGATTCATAGGTTTTTATTATTTTATTATTTTTTTTTTTGTTTTCGTGTGAACCCCCATTTGAACTCTCAGTGGAAGTGATCTAAGTACTAGATAGCTAATTCTCTTTTATGGAATTCACAAGATTTCCCTCATGTATGTATTCTTCATCACTTTGCTCTTTCGTGAATGTGGCCACTGGCCATTCTTTAACAAAAATATCAATAAAGCCACCAGGTGTTAAAATGGTAAATCATGAGCCTAGGTCAAACCCAATGGACCGAAGAGAATACTTGGGCTCAAATAAATTCAGATCATTCCATTACAGTCTGGTAAATAAGCAAAACTGACTGTTAAACCGTTGAACAATGAGGATACTTTGGTATGTGGATTTGATAACCGAGACAGAGAAACAGAGAGAAAGATATTCTCAACCATACACTCAATAAAAATGAAATAAAGCATTACATTTTTCGTTTTTCTTCTTCATTATTATACAGTGAAAAAATCACTTGTTTGAACTGAAATATCAAACCCATTTCTGTGTGAACCTAAAATCCTACGGATCTTTTTTGCCAAGCCCATGAAAGAAATCACAAGACGACAAAACAGGTACATTACTATCCTACGTGCCTAAAACTACGCCGTTTACTTAACGAAATGAGAGCCACAGATAAACTTTATCCTCAAATCTCATCATCACCGTCCATTAATCAATCCAACGGTCACTAAACCTCGGAAATCTCCAACAATATCTAATCCACTACAATAAAGAATACATTCAGACAAAACAGAACAAGAAGAAAGCACAGAACACAATACACAATGGCTTCAATTACACTCAAATCCTTCACCGGACTCCGCCAACAATCCACACCAGACCAAACCTCCTTCATCTCCCACGTCCCCTCCTCACTCTCCCTCCCCCATCGCCGCACCTCTCTCCGAGTAACCGCCTCAAGAGCCTCCCCAAACCTCGCAAACCGCAAACTCCGCGTCGCCGTCATCGGCGGCGGCCCGGCAGGAGGCGCCGCCGCCGAAACCCTCGCTCAGGGAGGCATCGAAACCATCCTCATCGAGCGCAAGATGGACAACTGCAAGCCCTGCGGCGGAGCCATCCCTCTCTGCATGGTCGGAGAATTCAACTTACCTCTCGACATCATCGACAGGAGAGTCACCAAGATGAAGATGATCTCTCCTTCCAACATCGCCGTCGACATTGGCCGTACGCTCAAGGAGCATGAGTATATAGGGATGGTGAGGAGAGAGGTTCTTGATCAGTATCTGAGGGAGAGAGCTGAGAAGAGTGGTGCTACTGTGATTAATGGTTTGTTCTTGAAGATGGATTTGCCTGAGAGTTGGGACACGCCGTATGTGTTGCATTATACGGAGTATGATGGGAAGACGGGAGCTACGGGTCAGAAGAAGACTATGGAGGTTGATGCTGTTATCGGAGCTGATGGAGCTAACTCTAGGGTTGCTAAGTCTATTGGTGCGGGTGATTACGACTACGCCATCGCGTTTCAGGTGAGACGACTCCGTTTTACACATTCAATAGCATCTTACTAACTCTTCTACTAACTTAACTTAGTTTTAGCTTTTAACCAAACTAACTAGTTTCCTTTATTCTTCTTGTTGTGTAACTTAACCAAGTTTTCTTTCTTTCTTGCTCTTCACGCTTCTTCTTCTTCCTTCTTTGTTTCTTGCGCTCCAAGACTCGTTCTTCTTCTTCTTTCCTTCTTCTACTTTCTTAGCTTCTTCTCAGCTACTCTTCTTTGAGATTCAATCAAGGTTCTGTCCGACATGAACTGTTTAGGGTTTGATGAGAATCATGTTGTTAGGCTTTTTTGTAATATAGCATGGGTAAGTGGAATGGTACAATAGAATCCAAATATTTAAAAATTATATTAAGATTTTTCGAAATTTATATGTATAAATTAAATTCTGGACTAAAACTTTTTTTAGATATAATGTTAAATTTAAAGCTTATAATTTGGAAAAAAAATCAACATATAGAGATAAATATATCAACTTTAAATTTTTAAAAAAATATATATTGTTAATGTTTTTTTTGGGACAAGTGCAATGTTCTTATGGTGAAAGTATTGAAACTTTTTTCAGGAGAGAATAAGAATCCCAGATGATAAGATGACGTACTACGAGGATCTAGCTGAGATGTACGTAGGAGATGACGTGTCTCCCGATTTCTACGGATGGGTTTTCCCTAAATGCGACCATGTAGCTGTCGGAACAGGAACCGTTACACACAAAGGTGACATCAAAAAGTTCCAACTCGCGACAAGAAACAGAGCCAAGGACAAGATTCTAGGAGGCAAGATCATCCGCGTTGAGGCTCACCCTATTCCGGAACACCCGCGTCCACGTAGACTCTCGAAACGTGTGGCTCTTGTTGGTGATGCTGCAGGGTACGTGACTAAATGCTCCGGTGAAGGGATCTACTTCGCTGCAAAGAGTGGTAGAATGTGTGCTGAAGCTATCGTTGAAGGCTCACAAAATGGTAAAAAAAAACAAAACACAACCTTTTGTCTTTTTTTTTGCATTTTAAGATTTTAGTTAAATCAAAAAAAAAAAGGAAGGATTTTAGTAAGAGTTTTTACAAAAAATAAAATAAATAGTATAAATTTGGGGGATCTATGTCTATGTAATTTATTTCTTAAATTTTGGGGGTCATATAAATGTGTTTCTTGCAACAGGTAAGAAGATGATTGATGAGAGTGATTTGAGGAAGTACTTGGAGAAATGGGACAAGACATACTTGCCTACGTACAGGGTTCTTGATGTGTTGCAGAAAGTGTTTTACAGATCTAATCCAGCTAGAGAAGCTTTTGTGGAGATGTGTGGTGATGAGTATGTTCAGAAGATGACGTTTGATAGTTATCTGTACAAGAGGGTTGCACCAGGTAGTCCTTTGGAGGATTTGAAGTTGGCTGTGAACACCATTGGGAGTGTGTTTAGAGCTAATGCGCTAAGGAGAGAGATTGAGAAGTTAAATGTTTAAGACACAAAGAAGAAGAGATTCTTTCTTTGTTTTTTTTTTTTTTTTTTTTTCTGTTAAGAGTATGTTTATGTTTTTATCTGTTTATTGAATGATCAGTCAAAAAAGCATTTGGCTTTACAATCCAATTTATCACCTAAAAAACATATTTTTCTAACCACTAAACTCACTTGTGAAACTACACAAGTGAAACTACACAAGTGATCAGACTTTGAGACTTAACTTCTTCTTCATCTTGTGTGTAGCCTTGAAACAAGCTTGTCTTAGCCTCTTTGTCTTGTCTTCAAACTCCAAATCTGGATTAGCTTCAATCATCCTCTTCTGATTCTCTAGCATCTCCAGCAGTGCGTTCTTGAGCTTTCCTCCTTCCATCTTCTGCAGCTCCAATTAAAACATACACTCTCAAATTTAAGTTCACATTTCTAAACCACAAATGTAATGAAAAGAGTTGTGGCTATTTGTATGTACCTTGGCGTTACTAATGAGATTTAGTAGGCTCATGAGTTTGCGATGAGGCCACCGTGTAAACCCTAGTTCACGACATCTTCTTTTCAGAAGAGTTAAACCAACGTCAAGTTCCCTAGCGGCCTGAGTTATAGGCATGTAGAAGTATCGAGAGATAGTTTCCATTGACAATGCCTTTGAAGTTGTGTATGTAGTAATATCTCTGTTGATTTTCCACTTTTTAGTCTTCTCTTGCACTGCTTCGTGTTCAGTATTCTTCTCCAAGTCACCTTCTCCTCTGTTCTGTTCTGTTTTGTCCCATGAGGTGTATGAATCGAGTACATCTACAAGACAAAGCGAGACACATGAGACCTCTACGTGTATATATACAGTGTTAATATAGATAACAACTATTCATACGTTATAGTATACCTAGAGACAAGGGTTCAAGGTCAGGTAAAGGTAGATAAGGTGTAGGCAAAGGAAAAGCTTCATACACAGAGTTGTTCATAAGAAGATGCTCTTCTTGCCAATCAAATGAATGATAGCTGCGTTTGCAATATTAATATATGAGAGACATAAGATTACAAGAAAATTATAACATCAGATAATAAAATTAGACTAAACAAAAAAGGTTATTAAGACTGAAACTGACTTGTGATCATCAGAGAATGGTGAATGGTTTAGAAATGAGAACGGCTTCTCTTCGTTATGTCTATGATCAGCCATTGAGAGAGAGACAAAGTTTGTGTTGTAAAGCTAGAGAGTGAGAAACATTTATATACAAACATGAGAGAGATAAGAGAGAAGAGAAATTAAGTGATGATGAATCTATTAGAGGACGTGGGGTGACGGCTAATTGATTACTCTGGTAAATTTGGAGTTACAAGAGAGATATGATTAAATGTTAATTAGTGGTAATTACAGGGCCGTTTAGGTTTTGGATTAGAATTCTCATGTCATCTCTCTGATCTCTCCATGATAGACTTCATATATGCATGCAAGTAGGAAAGTTATACTAGTATTAATGCACATAGTAGTGTACATGTTCATACATTTACAATAATCTTCCAGTGATTTGATACTGACGAGTAACCAAACTCCAAGTTTACAAAATGAGGAAAGCATGGCTCCATATGGAATAGCCAAACAAATGACAACTTAGATGTTCATACATACATACATATCATAACGATCATGATTGTACATATATTAGTATCGATAAACTGAATAATATTAATGTGTACTAATTAAGATTCAAGATGTAACGTAGGGACGAAACTTTATTATAGATCATGGCCGTCTTTATATTTCTAATTTTTCTCATTGATTATAAGTTCATTAATGAAGTAACCAAAAAAGTGTACACTCCACAAAAATAACGGTCCCAAACAATCATCACCATGTTTGTGTGTTAATATAAAAATTCACATAATAACAACGTACGTGAAACCATCTTCATTAATACTTGGTGTACACAACTTTTTATTCAATTGAAATCCCAAAGTAAAATAAATACATTACTCCGGACTATAATTTTTTTTTTTTTTGTCAAAACCCCTGATTATAAGTTAAGATATCAAAATCCAGTCCATAGTGTGTCTGAGAAACGTTTTGAAGACACAGAAGAAGAGTTAGTAGCAAAACCTTTATCAAGAAGAGACACAACCTCCAACATCGATGGTATAACCTTAACCTGTCCAGTGCAGTGTAAAGCCAACAAAGACATAATTATCCTAAACTCTTTCGCTTGTCTGGCAAGTATAATTTTCCAAGCTAGCAATATTAGGCATATATATACTCATAGATCAACAGACATCTTCGTCTTCCAAGTAGTAGCCAATCAATTTTACCAGATTTGGATGATGCAGTCTCCTTATTAATTCACTTCCCTCTTTAATTTAGAGAACTCCATTCACAGGTACAGATTTTCAAAATGGAGCTAGAAAAGAAAATCATATTCAAATAAATGAAAAAGCTCACCAGCCACTCCTTGTGTTCCAGAAACCCTTCAGTTTTTAATTCGATTCCAGATCTAATATTTACACAACCCTTGTAATGACTACAACTCTAGTGTCCTCATTCTTCCAATGATTTTTTTTTTAAATTTTTAATTTTTAATTTACTAGAATATCTACTACTTTTTTTGGTCAAAGAACTCTTTATTAATTACTTAGTGATGCAAATAATACATTCTATCTTGCTATTTATATTTTGTTAGTTGTTAATTTTTACATATTTTATAAAGATATGTAACTGTTTACATCTACTATGATTAAAAGTTGGTAATAGAGCCAAATTAGGCTGTCCACGTGGGCAGAAATAATCTGCCAATCAGGAGGCTTTATTTTGCCACGTCAACCTGGTTTGTGACAGATAAATCAGAAAACCAATTGATTCGGTCTGGTTTGGTTTATTACCGCGTACGGTTTTATTTCGGTCCGAGATTCTCTCCCTCCTT
>CAKOAT010126265.1:0-33217 GCA_932364175.1 Eruca vesicaria subsp. sativa | reverse complement strand
GGTTTTTTCTATTCTCATTCATACCCATCTAGATGCTTGAATTATTTTAATATGCTTACTGGAGAAAATAAAATTTAATGATTGAACTATCTTAATTAAGTACATCATCATATGCTTAAAAGGTATTCTACAATTTACTTATTAAACACATACAAATATACAAAATTACCCGGGCGTAGCCCGGGGATCGGTTCTAGTAATTATAAAATTAGACAAACAACAATCCAACATTCATTATCAAAACAATTGATTCAAAAAATAGTTTGTTAGATTTTATAAACTATTTTGAAGAATGATACAAAGTTTATCCAAAACTATATTTAAATATTTGCTAACCTTTTGACCAAGATAATATGGACAGTAAGGAAAAATAGTTATTTTATTGTTAATTTGTAGTTTTAAATCTGTGATATGTACTTATTTGGTTCTCACACAGAAAAAAATATAAAATAACTATAAATTTTCCACAATTTTCAAATATTTTACCGCTTGTATAATGTTCATTTTCGATAGATGCTAATTAACATACAAATTTTGCAAAATTAACTTATCTTTAAATAAAACTAGAGCTGAAAAAATCAATCTCTGAAACTTTAAAAAAGTTTTTTGGTTACTTAAGTTTCATTATAGCAGTGCCTTTTATTAGATTTTATTTTTGAAAGTTCATCAAACTGGTACATATCATGAAATTTCCTCACTAAAAAGGCTTACGGACTATGGTCATGTGTATATATAATAGTATATTTTCAAACTTGAGATAATACCCTTATCTGTATTTTTTTTTTCAATACTCTCATATGTAATAAAATTTATCTGTATTCTAAATAAGTGTGTTCGGTGGGTTAAGAAAACTACAAAAGTTATATAAAGAAGGGTGACAACAATCAAAATTAGGTTATGGCATAATATTTGCAGGTTTTTGTGCTTCTTTTG
This sequence comes from Eruca vesicaria subsp. sativa, assembly GCA_932364175.1. Lineage (NCBI taxonomy): Eukaryota > Viridiplantae > Streptophyta > Magnoliopsida > Brassicales > Brassicaceae > Eruca > Eruca vesicaria. The sequence continues at coordinate 32,284 of CAKOAT010126265.1, read as the reverse complement.
AGCGCATAGCGTCAAGTTCATCCCATACTATGTTGCCCATAAACATAGTCTTCCAATCCTGCAAGATGTTAATACGCGGAAATGGCAGTTTCATCGATGTCCCGCTCTCAAATCTACTCTATTAAAATAGAGTTCATTCTTTTTATCTACTGATACAAGTTGTCATTTAAATTTGGACTCATTCTAAAATGTTACAAATAATATAAGTCATATAATTGATTAGACCGTATTACTTAAATTAAACCAACACAAATAATGTAAAGAGACGAACTTAATGTAAACTACCTTCAAAATATGGCAGGTATCTATGTGTATACCAAAAACACATATTTTCTCCTACAAATATGGAATGTTCTAAAAGAATCATCAAAATATGGAATATGAAAATCTACTAATTATACTTAAATTAAAACAGTGGTTATTTATGAAATATAGTCTTGGGCTTACTTTTATTTTTTGAACAAATTATATAGTTTGGTTTTTGGGCTTAGTATTAAGAAAAAAACTCTAAAAACATTTAATAAACTTTTCACCTTAAAATATCAAAAAATCAATTATTATTTTCAGACCCAAAAGGTATTTAATATTTTTAACAAAACAAAATTATCTATTATTAATCATTTATTTAAATCATGTACTTTAAAACATGTTAATATATATTTTTTATTTTAAATAACAATCACTTTGTTTTGATAAATTGCAATGGTAACTTTTAAATAATTTATTGTTTTATTTTTCTTAAATAATTTACTGATTAAAAAAATATAAAGCAAAACAAAAAACTAAATCTAAAAACTAAAATCCAAAACCAAAAGCTGAAAACACATGTTATATTTTTTTGCTTTGTTTATTTACAAAATAAACTATTTCAATTTTTTTTTTTAAATTCGTTGTCATCTTTTCAGTTTTGAATTAGATGTTCGATTATTTGAGATTTGTTTGTTGGTAATATTAGTTCAAACTAACTCAACCGGTTTAAAAATTAAAAACCCAAACCAAAAACTGAAAATGAAAAGTAGAAACTTATAAATTAAAAACCAAAAACCAAAATCTAAAAATAAAAACTGAAACTAAAAACTAATAAAAAATAATCATCACCACAAATTTAGGTGAACTAATTTTATATCAAAATATTCTTTAAACTAAGACAAACCCAATTATATAAATTTTTAATCATAAAAAGTTTCCGCGCTTTCAAGCGCAGGTCAAAATCTAGTTAATTAATTACTTTATAGTTTATATATATATATAAAATATAATAATCAACTATGACATTTTTAAGTAGCCCTTTTAAAAAAAAAAAAAGAAACTATGACATTTTTGTATTGTTCTTTTGAAACCCCATAAACTCATAATCGATCTTCTTATATTATTTTCCTTTTTTCTAGAAGTATGGCATTCGACAATATTTGTCGTCAACACCAATACTAGCTCGTGGACTATATATATTGAATGTTTTATTGGACATTTTGGAAATTAATTTTTAAAAATTCGGTATTCTGTTTCTTAAATAATCCATTGGAGGTATCAAATTTTTTCCTTTTAGATTTCAAATAAGGAATTATTATTTACCAAGAATTTAAGGCTTCTTATTAATTAATTGCCTTAATTTCGGTAAACTGTTAAGAGATATGTTTATCATTTTTATGTAACCGATCTTGATATGACATGAGTTAACTTACTAATTAAAATACACAAACAGATAAATTTAGAAAATGATGAGCATAGCCAAGTCTCTTGGTGAACAAAACCCTAACAGAATTCGAAAAAGAGACAAACAAAATAACCGAAAAAGGGCAAAAGTTTTAATTTTATGACCGAAGCAGAAGTGACGAACTCGTATCCTTAAACATCTATAAGGTCATCAGAATAGAAAAAAAAACAAATTCGTGTACTATTATTCTTATAGGAAAAAAGAAGAAGAAAATGATAGGAATTATTGGCTAAGTAAGCTTCTGATCAAAGCTGCTTGAGCAGTGTCTGTGTTTGCGAGTAACTCAGATAGCCTCTCACTTAGATCATCAACTTCCCTATGCAGATTCCTTATGTAGTTGCATGTATCTTGTAACACTCTCGCTGCTGAAACCTGACAATATATTAACTATATATTATCATTTTCATGTCATAGACATACATATATATATATATATATATATATTTTATGGCTAGTTAAAACCAAAATTTGATTAGCGTACCTTATCGGAGCGACGACTGTCCCTGAGCTCAGGAAGAAGCTGCTGCAACCTTGTGATGAGATCATTGACCTGATCCTCTGATATCCTTGAAGTTCCTGATGATTGCCTTGAACGTGATCTTCTTCCGGACATTTTTTGAATATTATTTCTAAAAGTAGTAAGAGATAGATATTGAAGCAAAATACACTTTGTCGCTGAATAAGGTTATGGAGTTTATGATCACACAAGTTATGCCGGAAAAAGAAGAGAGAGAGAGAGAGGAAGATGAGAGTATGAAGGAAACAAGTGAAGTGATGGTTGTATTTATGTAGGCTTTTTATTATTTGTTTATAAAAAAATGAAACTGGCCCTTCTTACTTAAATTTGACATATATATATGGATATATATTGGAATCTTGTTTTTCAAAGATTGAATAATATATATTCGTCCTCCAGACAACTATTGTATAATAGATCGATTTCAGAGAATCTCATAGTTTTAATAAATAGATCTAAGTTTGACATAATGATTTGTTTAATCTATGTTGAGCCTAGACAGTTACCCTATATAACAATATAATTTGCGAAAACAATAATATTTAGCTAGAGCAACAAAAACAAATATAATGACCAATGAACTGTCTATTGGTAAAAGAGTGTCTATTAAATATTTATTTGATCATTCGAATTCAATTCTTGTTAAGAAAGATTATTTCCATTGTTTGGATTTTTGACAAATAGATGAAAATGAACAAATCTAATGTTAACATAAAGGTATATATATAGTTTTTTTGTTTTTGTTTTTTACAGCAGACATGTATATATCTATTTACAAGATGTTATATTTAGAAAGAAATTACACTTTTAAAATGATTAAATATCCAAATTGGACGTACCAAATTTATATAAATGTATGGACGTGAATAAACGAACAGTCATTTCAATTTACCCCTTTCAATGTTATTTGTGTGTAAAATAAATAAAATTGGAAATTAATTTCTGAATTAATTTTTACATCTCCTAAGGTTCTCTAACTCAGTTAAAAAAACAAAACTTTTTTTTTGAAGTGCTAATCGATTGAACTAATCTATTATCACCACTAATGTAAAACAATATGTTACAAAAATCACATCCATTTATTGATATACAATCATTCTGTCTAATTAGAAGTGTTTTAAACCTTGTACATAGTAATACGATAGATGATAGACTGTAGAAACATCTCCTTCCCCCTATCAATACATTTTCTATATACTCGTAGCTGCTAAACAACTTTTACCCATAAATGTATCACCTCTTTCTATGAATCGTCTATAAAGAGAAAGCAATACTTCATCACTATGATAAAAGACTTTCAAGTCCTGAAACACACAACTTGTTTAGGGTTTTGTTCTACCACGTCCACATGTACTTTTTAATTCGATTTATAGGGCTTTCCAATTGAAATACCCTGTATAAAAAATCAATGAACTATTCTGAAAATTCATACTCTCTCCATTAATTGAATCGAACCGTTTGACAGTATAACTGAGTGGGTTGACTGGTCAAAGTGATCATACACCCAAACAAACACACGCCATGGTCTTTGATCAACGACACACACGTACGTGGCATTTCGAGAGGCACGTACGCTTAAACCGACCGACGTGAAAACTTAATTCACGTAACGTCATTATTTTATAAGCACTAATCGGCTGCACCACGAAACACACGTATCAAATCAAATAATTCAGAGAAATCGTATAATTGGCAACATTGTATCTCTTAGGCGCGCGGGGTCTAATATGCTAATGATATTAACCAAACTTTGTATCTCTTACGCGTGGTCTATATGTTTATGATATTAAGTTGATACATGTAAAATGTTCATTCTAGTTTTGAGCCTGAAAAGTAAAGTTTTTTTTCCGTTTAAAATATAGCGAAGAAAATAAGGAAATATGTTCTGAAAAGATAGTGTATAACGAAAAAAACTATATATGTACAATCGAAGTATGAGCTGTAGGAGGATGATGAAACAACAAATCTCAGATTTTAATACACTGGAGAATATATGGCAATATACTTTTGGTTCATTAGATACAAATCAAGCCTTTTCCGTAAACATTTCTAGAAATAACTTATTTTTTTTTTCTCTGTGAAACAAGCCATTAAACTAGCTATGTAACAGATTAACCTTAATTTTGAAAACGTTTTCCAAGGTAAATTTAATTACACCGGAAATTACAAAGATAATAAAATTATAGACCTCTTCTCCGATAACTCCATACCAAATTATTCGGCAAATATAATACATATCTGGATAGAATTGAACATGATGAAAGAAATAAGAGTGTCTAGAGAGAAAAGTTTGAGTATGAGACCTGAATTAAAATACCGGGCGAGCATAAATATACTATATACGAGGTCAAACAAAGCAATCAATGGAAAATTTTCTTAGCAATATTAAAATGACTATATTAGAGAGATAAGATCTAATTGACTAATTGTACAATTGGTATTGCATAAAAAATAGAGTATTGGATTTTAGTTTATATAGAGAGAGCCCCATATGCGTTAAATGGAGGTCAGCGTGTCTCTCGCGGCACATGATCTCGAACTCGACAGCGAAGATTAAGCTTTATTTCACGAGCATTCCATTCTTACAATATTTCTTCAGTCAGTATAAAAGTTTCAAACCGGTTTGTTTTATTCATTTTGCTGCATGTTTCGCTTTGTCTGAATCCCTTTGGTTTTTAGTTTTGTTCTACTTTAAAAAAACAAATTATTGCATCATTAAATACGATTTTAATATTTCTTAAAATATAAATAAATCATAATGGAATCTATACTGATTCAATACTATACGTCAACATTTTAATTTTTTCTAGCAGATATATGTATATGCTTATATATATCCAGGATATAATCATCCTAAATTAAAAGGATATAAAGCCCTAATTTGTGTGGCTAAAGACTTGTTAATAGTTATATATTTTTCTGAGTTTAATTTATATTGTTTTGAGCTTCACTTTTAGAATGTAAATTATCGGAGCTTTTAACGTAATGCATGTGAAATTATTATTGTGATTTTGTATGTAAACAACACAATTCTAGGGAATGTAGTGCCATTGGTTAATAATTCATTGTCTACACATAACCTATTCATCATTTTTCCAAGTGTTACTTGTTTTGATTGAAATCATTATTTGTAATTAATTAACTAGAACTAATGTTCTAAATCATGTATAACGATGTAAATAATTGTCAAAATAAAGAAAACTTAAAAGTTAGTTATACATGCATATTAGTAAATAACAAATATTTTGTGCTACTAGTTTAGAAAATATGTATTATCTTACAGTTAACTATGTATATACTGGGTAAGTTATTATGTAAGAAAGTGGGTACTAGATTAGAAACTGAGAATCGCATAATGTATAGAAATATTCTTAAATAAAAATAGATGTTATCTAAATATTTAACCCTTGATTGATCTCAGGTGTTCTCTCTCTTTTCTCTTTGGCATCGACCAAAACAAGATTAATCGTATAGTACTGCTAAAAAAACGTGACCAGCTATATATTGCTCGTATAACTCGTACTATATACTATAAAATGATTTATAAACATAGTAATAATTACCTGGCAGCATAATTTACTATTTTCTTTGGCCTAATACTTATTGTCGATCAGTATCTGTAATGTGGCAAATAGTTTGAAGGTTGAAAGGGCACACTCCTTGTTAAGAAAAAGAAATAAAAATGGCACACTCCATTTGTAGGATGCAATTAATTAAAAGATTATGACTTAGGATTAGTCCCAAAAGTCTATAAATTCTGAATCTGCACGTGAATTTAACTAAACCCACAACAGCATCTTTTATAAATTCAATGCGGTTACGTCGATGAAGACAAAACAAAACGAGGTAAATTTCCAGTTAATCCTTATGTCGAGGAAAAAACTCGGTATACAAGCTTGTATTACTGGAATTATGTGTGTATATTATTAGAATTATCAGAAAACAGCTAGTAAGAGAAAAATATATGCATGCATGTACAGTTGCTTCAATATTTTTTTTTTCATATGAACTTTTTTTAGAAGTATATATTGAAATAGTTTTTACTAAAGGTTCTCAAATAGACAACATTTTTAAAAACATAATTTGATTATTTTCCTTAAACAAAAAACAGTTTGATTGTTTTCTAATATGCAGAAGCAAATGCCGAAGAGAAACATAATTTTCTCTCTGTTTATATATATTCGGATTTTAAGTTTAAAAACAAATGAATTTATGAAAAGACAAAGTAGTGAAACGCTTTTTTGAAGGTGGCGAAACGCTACAAAACTCTAAGAGTATGCGTTCACATTGGGCATGTTCGTTTCATAGACGCGGCGATTGATTAGCGGCTGCGAGTGAAAACTACATCTCTCACCATGGCAATTACACTGCTGGCGGGACAAAATCAATTTGCTTTTTCAGACGCTGCGGCTAAAATAAGAAATATATCTGACGTTGATAAAAGCAGTGACAGCGGCTTCTGCTATTTGTATCACCGGAAACTTGTTCGCGTCTGATTTCATCTCCAAAGTCCATTCAATTTGTTTCTGTTATAGTGTATTTATGTTGACGCTACCGCTGATAGCTGCGGCCATTAAAAGAACAGGGCTATTTTGTAAAAGAGTGACGCAAAATATTCTATGTGCTCAGGAACTTTATGTTATCATTATGCGTTGTGATTCGAAATAACTTACCCTAAAAGGCTATACTACCTCTTGCACATTCGAGTTGGTCACCATTCTTAAAAAACAACCAAAATTAAGACAGTAGGTTGCTGGCTTCAACGTGTCTGATCTAGACAACACAAATCAATACTTGGTCGCCCTACGTCATGCAGATTCGTTTTCTATGTTACAACTTGGTACTTAAACTTAAGTTGTCAACAATATTATATTAATATGATCGACAACGTCCACCATCGTCTAAGGTTCTTTCCTTTCACAATTTGCAAATTAATTCTTTAGATTACCTTAATCAATAATAAACTCCTCGCTTATGTTTAATGATTGTAATTAGCGTCAGAACTTGTTTTTTTAATGTGGTCCCATAAGCCAGGAGACAAAAAAGAGTTTCAAAGCAAAGTAGTTGCATGCATGAGGTTCCATGAACTATAATTAGTTAGGGGGTAAATATTTAATGTCACTAATCCTTTTTTTTGGTCAAATCTTGCTTCTTACTACTTAAAACTTAAACAATGTTTACAGCACTCGCCGAAGCGTTTACAAGGGCCAACAAAACACCCTTGGCCAGTCTGTTGGCAACATCATTAAAACGACGAGGAACAAATTTAAAGGAGATTGATAGAAAGGATCGACTCAACACGCGAATGTCATGGAGGATTCCTTTGAGAGAGTTGCTGACTTGTAATGTCACTAATCCATTGTCTCGTTCTTTTTAGAACGAGATTTTCTGGTGCACAGCTTATATTCATTAATTACCAAAGTAACTATTGCATATTTTGAAAGTTGTGTGGTGTGGTCCAAGTCCTACTCATGCCACAAGTTATCATCAAGGCCTGCTAACTATGTTGATGATAGGGTACTAATCTTTCATTGATACATAATTAACAAGATACTATACCTTAATAGGATATTCTCAACTAACCACATTTTAAATTGAGGCTACTGCGACCAGACTTTCAATTTCAGTGAAAATAAAGTACAACACCATTACAAATATTAACAAGTCTAGAAATTATGGAAAAAATAAAATAAAATTAGATTATTCTTAGTTAGCAACATAGTAAATCGAGACCATTGCAACCTGCAACAAGAAAAAAATAATAATAATTCACAGCAAAATGGATGAGATAATAAACGAGTTAAAAGCCTAAAAGCAGATCCAGCCCATTAATAGAATCTTGCATGTTAGGTCGTAAATGGGCTTCAAAGCCATGATTTTTGAATCTCCTTAATATAAAGAGATTCCTCAGCTTTTTTCTTTATCAAAGAGATTCCTCAGGGAACTTTATTCTTGATTTTATATTTGTACAAATCACCCACTAGTTCGTTCGTGGAATCGAAAAATAAAAAAAAGTTAAAAAAAAAGCAAATCACAACTCAAAATAAACAAAACTAAAGTGGGTTTCGTCTTAAATTTTCAGTTTCAGTTTTATCGCAGATCTTCAACTAACCAATCCGGTGAGCTTTTCATTTATAAAAAAAGTTCACATCTTTTTAAAGCTTTGGATCTGAATTTTTGTTTTTTGTGGATTATTCTAATGATGGTTTGTTTTTGCTGAGTTCAGAACATTTTTCATATGAATAAAGTTTGTGACTTTAAATCATTGATGGAATTTGAGTTTATGTTTGATTGTGTGTGTTTTCTTAGAGTCTCATTTTATATGAATAAAGTTTGTGACTTTAAATCATTGATGGAATTTGAGTTTATGTTTGATTGTGTGTTTTTTTTCTTAGCGTCATGGTAGAGGCAACGAGTGATCTCTTACCATCTTCATGTGAGGGAGTAGATAGCAAGTGGGTACTTGTAACTACACTTGACGATGACGCACTTCTCAGCTCCTTAGCTCACTGTTCTTTATCTGACTTCAACTCCATCGCCTTAACGAGTAGAGCCTTCCGCTCATTTGTTAAGGACAAGGCTCTGTATCAGCTGAGACGTGCAAATGGTATTGTGGAGCATTTGATCTTCTTCTCCTGCAGACGCTCGGAATGGGAAGCTTATGATCCTAACAGAAACCGTTGGCTATCTGTACCGAAGTTACCACCAGTCAACGACTGTTTCTGTCCTGAAAAGAATTCTCTAGCCGTTAGTACAGAGCTTCTTGTGTTCGGTAATGCAGCTACGCCCCATTTGAGTTACAAGTTTAGTATCTTGACCAATGAGTGGACGTGTGGTAGGAAAATGAATACTCTTAGGAGCTTGTTTGGTTCAGCGAGTCTAGGTGAGGTCGCGGTTGTAGCTGGAGGGTGTGACAGATGTGAGAAGAAGATATTGAGCTCTGCTGAGATTTATAACTCGGAGTCGGAGACCGGAGAATGGAGGGTTATTCGGAGCATGAACAAGGCGAGGATGATGTGTTCAAGTGTGTTTATGGATGGGAACTTCTATGTTATTGGAGGTATAGGAGAGGGAAGCTCGGGGATGCTTACGTGTGGTGAGGTCTATGATATGAAGAAGAAGACATGGACATTGATACCTAACATGTTATCAGAAACAAGCAGCGGTGGAGATCAGACAAAGGAGACTTTCTTTGCAGCTCCACCGATTGTAGCGGTGGTGAAGGACGAGCTCTATGCTGCGAACTACGCGCAGCAAGAGGTGAGGAAGTATGATAAGAGATGTAACGTATGGAACAAAGTGGGGAACTTACCAGAGAGAGCTTCTTTTATGAAGGGTTGTGGGATGGCGTTTAGGGCTTGTGGGGATAAGTTAGTGGTGGTTAAAGGGCCTACATTTGGAAGAGGGCTTATAGAGATCAGTGCTTGTGTCCCAAGGGAAGGTGAGTCTCTGCATTGGAGAGTTCTAGCTTCAAAGGAAACAGGAAACTGTGTGTATAATTGTGCTGTTATGGGATGTTGAGAAAGACTTGAGGGAAAAGTTATTGATTTCTTTATTAGGGTTCTTACTTGTTATTGGCATTATTGTTGTTCAGACGTATGATCTGGTGAAACTGAACAAGTTTCAATAAGTTTTAAGAACAAACCTCATGCTGTTTAATCTCACAACATTGTAATTTGATTCTAATTAGAGCATGGAGTTTCTTTAATAAGAGTTGAGAGCCAATGACTTGTTTTTTAGGGTTCTTACATGTTATACTATTCTTCATTGTCTTTGTGGGATTGTTGTTCTTCAGACATAAATCTGTTGGAACTGAACAGGTTTCAATAAGTTTAAAGATATATGAACAAACCTCATGTTGTCTAGTCTCACAAACATTGTAATTTGATTCCATTATTAGCACTTCTTTTTTTTACACCACATAGATTCACACAAAATAGTAAGCAGCAAAACAAACAAGCATCAAAGACATGAACTTGCTAGCTTCAACAACACTCTAAAGTTAATAGCTTTTGAAGTTCTCTTCATACTGATACTCCTCACCATACATGGTCTCATGCTGCTTATATCTTCTTGATTTATCAGCCTGCAAGATCAAAGCAAATAGATATAAGCAATGTTCAAGAAATCGCTACGCGACATTTTATTTTTAGACGTTTTATAGTTGATTATTAATTACGCGGGTGTCTAGACCGATTTTTTAAACACTTGGTTATGAGTAAAGAAGAGTCACATTTTTTGAAACAAGAGATCAAAATTTGGTTAATGAGAGAGGAAGAGAGAGAGCATTACTCGGCTTAAGATCTTCTCAAAAGCATCGGGACCATTCTCAGCAATGTACTTCTCAGCAGCTGTCAACACATCATCAGGCTTTCTGAAGAAATCCATCTTCTTAGGCACATACCAAATGTTAATGCTCTGAGGGTTAACATACAAAGGCCTAACAAAATGTTCATAGACATAAGCAGCGCCACTAAAGTAAGGAATCACAAGCCAGCAAGTCAATATCAGCTTGGCATATGACCATATCGGTACCCTGATTATTATTACACACCAACAACAGTATCATCAGCAACCAAAAAAAGAAATAAACTTAAGGATTCATGTCATGTTATTATACCATTCAATGAGTTTGGCGAATGTGAGCTCGAAGAGTGTGAGTAAAGAGTAAAGAACCCAATAAGTGAGCCATTGTTTGTCATCAGCGTGAGATTGAGTTTCAATTGCTCTCACTGAAGCATGTCTGGACAAGAAGTTAGAAAGACATTAGATCCAAGTAAAGATTTTTCCCTTTAGAGATGAATCATTGAGACACTTACAGTGGATAAACGAGACTAACAACAGGCCTGCACCAAAGAGATTTGGGATTTAGTAATAATCACTCAAAACTACATACAAAGATGGGAACTTTAAACATGGGTTATGTCTAAAAATAGAAACTATGAGCTGAGTCTATTAAAAGGAAGGAACTTTGAGAAGGAGAGAGTAGAGATTTGAACATTACCCAGCAAGAACATCGAAGTTTCTCAAAAGAACTTTGATGAAATTTCCAGCTCCAGATCCCATTCTCTCTCAAAGTTTGATTTTTGGCTCTGAATCTGATTCTTCCTCCACTAATTCACCACTCACTGGAGATAGATTGATTGATAGACAGAGAGAGAAACAGAGAGCGAATAATTGTGTGACCGACCTATAGAAAGTTTTTGGCTTTTAATGGTGGGAAAGAAAGTGTGAAAACGAGATGAGTAAATAGTACTAACAAATAGAAAGATACCATTTAATAAAAGCTTTATTTATGTAACTGTTGCCAAAAATTAAAAAAAGGAAAGTAAAGTAGCAGCTTTTTATTTTATTGGGGTAAAAATTCTGTTTTTGGAAATTTGGCAAAAATATAAGAAAATGTTTTTTTACATACGAATAAGTATTTTGATATACATGTAAGAAATTCAAAGAACATTTGGATTGGCTTGACTTGAATATGATATTTTCCCTTGATTAAATAAGATGTGAAAGAAAATTTTATACATGAAAATGACATAATGGTGTGATCTAAATAAGACAACAGATTCCGGTAACTCTTCTACATACCACAGGTTTGATATTATTTGCCTATATCACTTAGATGTCTCAGTTCTTGTGTACATTTACGGTCAAGAAAACTTCCATGTTTTGTTGTAAAGGTTTTCTAGAATTCTACCATGAATCCTTTGATTTAGTTGCTTAATTTTTTTTATACTAATTCATTAAGAAGCTGGAGATGGTAACCAGAACCAGCCTGCTATGGCTGATAAAGTGGTTCATACAAAACATAATGTAGCTATTACGGTAGTAAATAAACTAAATATTCAAAAGGAGAAAAGCTTAGTCTCATCATTGCTAATACTGAGAAGCTCATAACACTTTACACATCTGTTATAGAAGCTAGCCCATCATTCCTCATCTTCGTCCTCTTCATCGTCCTGAAAAGATTGAAAGATAATTTCATGAAATTTAAAGATGAAGCACATGAACAAACCATGTAACTCAAAAATAACAATGTCTAGATACTCAACCAACTAATGCATTTTTTAGGGGACATGAGATGATTGCTTTACCTCTTCGTCGTCATCATCATCATCTTCATAAGAATCCTCTTCATCAGTATCCTACATTGCACAAGAACAAAATCCTCAAGCAACATTTTTCTCTATATCAATAGGCCATTGAATAAAGCAAGAATGAAATGGTAAATAGTTTTACCTTGTTGAAGTAGGTGAGCGGGTTGTCCCAAAGATCTTCTTTAATGATATAAGCGACCTGCTACAACAGAAGGTTTCCGAGTTCAAATTTGGACAGACAATGAATATTGTTTTCAACTTATAACAATTCAGACAAGAGAAGCACGTACCTCGTCGTCATAGATCCCATCCCCAACATCTTCCTTATATTGAGCATCAGTAAACCAAGTAAAGAAGCTGAAGAGAAAGTAAAATAGGAAAGGTTAAATCATAACAAATCACTAATCACAACAGTTTGAGAAAAAAAAAGAAATGTTGACAGTGGGATTTGAACCCACGCCCTTTCGGACCAGAACCTTAATCTGGCGCCTTAGACCAACTCGGCCATATCAACTTATTGTTCTAACAAGATTTAGCATCTTACAAAAGATAGTTTCAAACAAGGTTTCTTCTCCACCTCCTGTCTCCTCAGGTAAGCCACCAAAGTCCGAAACCAACCAAAATCCTACATGAAAGTTTCAACCTTTTAGGGATTTCAAGTAGTCACCCTTCTCCTAATGACCCCTCCTCTGCTTCCAAGGCATGTAACCGCAGTTATAAAATGCCAAAGAGATCCTCTCAAAGCCTTAAAGATCTTCAATTCGATGAAACAAGAAGATGGTTTCAAGCACACTCTATCCACATACCGCAGCGTGATTGAAAAACTCGGCCTTTACGGCAAATTCGACGCCATGGAACAGGTTCTTGTCGAATTAAGACAGAATCTCTGTAACCACATGCTCGAAGGTGTTTACGTTGGTGTAATGAAAAGCTACGGTAAGAAAGGGAAAGTCCAAGAAGCTGTGAATGTATTCGAAAGGATGGATTTTTATGATTGTGAGCCGACGGTTTTCTCTTATAACGCTATTATGAGTGTGTTGGTTGATAGTGGCTACTTTGATCAAGCTCACAAGGTGTATATGAGGATGAGGGATAGAGGAATCACGCCTGATGTGTATTCTTTTACCATTAGGATGAAGTCTTTTTGTAAGACGAGGAGGCCTCACGCTGCTTTGAGGCTTCTTAACAATATGTCTTCTCACGGTCATGGGTGTGAGGTGAATGTGGTTGCTTATTGTACTGTTGTTGGTGGGTTTTATGAGGAGGGGTTGAAGGATGAGGCGTTTGCGTTGTTTGGGAGGATGGTTGGTTCTGGTGTTACGCTTTGTATCAGTGCGTTTAATAAGGTTTTGCATGTTCTTTGTAAGAAGGGAGATGTTGAAGAGTGTGGGAAGTTACTAGAGAAGGTTATTAAAAGAGGATTGGTGCCGAATTTATATACTTATAATTTTTTTATTCTAGGGCTTTGTCAGAGAGGTGAGGTTGATGGTGCTGTACGTATGGTGGGGTGTATGATTGAGAATGGACCAAAACCTGATGTGGTCACTTATAATAATCTGATATGTGGGTTATGTCAGAGTTTGAAGTTTGAGGAGGCTGAGTTTTACTTAGGGAAGATGGTGAATCAAGGGCTTGAGCCTGATGGTTTTACTTATAACACACTAATAGCTGGCTATTGTAAAGGTGGGAAGGTGCAGCTTGCGGAGAGGATTCTAGGTAATGCTGTTTTCAATGGGTTTGTGGCTGACGAGTTTACGTATAGGTCCTTGATTGATGGATTGTGTCAGGAAGGTGAAACAAACCGTGCTTTAGGCTTGTTTAATGAGGCCTTAGGGAAAGGAGTTAAGCCTAGTGTGTTTCTTTATAACACACTGATCAAAGGGTTGTGTAAGCATGGTTTGATCCTTGAGGCTGCTCAGTTAGCGAGTGAAATGTCTGGGAAGGGTTTGGTTCCAGAGGTGCAGACTTTTAACATACTGATTAATGGATTGTGCAAGATGGGATGTGTTTCTGATGCTGATGGACTTGTTAAAGTCATGATCTCCAAAGGGTACTTTCCTGATATTTTTACTTTCAACATCTTGATTCATGGATACTCTACACAGCTGAAAATGGAGAACGCACTTGAGATGTTGGATGTTATGTTGGACAATGGCGTTGTTCCTGACGTGTATACATACAACTCTTTGTTGAATGGTCTCTGCAAAACGTCAAAGTATGAAGATGTGATGGAAACTTATAAAACTATGGTGGAGAAAGGTTGTGCTCCTAACTTATTCACGTTTAATATACTTCTGGAGAGTCTATGCAGATACAAGAGACTAGATGAAGCCTTGGGGTTGTTGGAGGAGATGAAAAAGAAGAATGTGAATCCAGATGCGGTCACGTTTGGAACGTTGATCGATGGGTTCTGCAAAAACGGAGACGTGGATGGAGCATACAAGTTATTCCGGAAGATGGAAGAGATTCACAAGGTTTCAAGCTCAACGGCAACGTATAACATCATCATTCATGCTTACACTGAGAAGTTAAATGTTACCATGGCTGAAAAGCTTTTCCAAGAGATGGTTGATCGTTGTCTTGCTCCTGATGGATACACATACCGGCTTATGATTGATGGTTATTGCAAAACCGGTAATGTCAGTTTGGGGTTTAAGTTTCTACTGGAGATGATGGAAGGTGGGATTGTTCCATCGCTCACAACACTTGGACGTGTGATAAACTGTCTTTGTGTGGAGGATAGAGTTTATGAGGCTGCTGGTATTATTCACCGGATGGTTCAGAAAGGGGTGGTCCCTGAGGCTGTGTACACTATTTTTGATGTTGACAAAAAGGAGGTTGCTGCTCCTAAGCTTGTTTTGGAGGATCTGTTGAAGAAGAGCTGTATTACATATTATGCTTACGAACTTCTTTTTGATGGTCTTAAAGATAAAAGGCTACGCAAGAAAAAGGGTTACACAGTTGTAGCCATGTGAATCTGATGCAGTGGCTTACACTGGACTGCGTAGCTAAAGGTCACCGGTGAGCTTTCATCCAAGAAACAAATACGTTGGAGTTGCTCTGGTCTCTTAAACATGATATTGAGTGATGCAGCTTTCAGTTTTTTTTGTTCTGTTGCATCACTCAACTCCCGAAAAGTGTGAGAAAAATGTTCTCTGCTTTGATTCCATTTCTTCTTTCCTTTTGTGGTAATGCTACAAGAAGCCATAGTGGAGGAACCCGGCACCACTGTGAAGATGCTGCACAAGGTATGTATGTGAAGCTGTAGAAAATTTTGAGTACTTGACTCGTTTTTGTTTGTATCATTGTAAGATCTCCTTCACAGAGACTATTATTAAAACACACACATAATACCTTTATTTAGTTTCAGTATCATACATTAGTAACTGCCATCAATCCATAAACGAATGTCTCAAGAAATAACTTGGCAAATGCCTTTATTTAATTTCAATCTATTATCCTTAAGAGACATCAAATCACAAGACCAATATTTTGATCCCTATTACGCGTTTGCAGCCTGCTGGAGAAGCATTTGTCTATACATCTGGAGAAAAGGCACCAACCTATCACTAGGCACTTCAGCTTCTTTAATCACGGTCAGCTCTTTCAGGCTCTCTATCCAGTTGTATAATGTCGGAGTGTTCACTGGATTAATTAGAGATATCTCTAAACCGAGTTCTTCATGATAAACTTTGTGTGATCCAAAAGTAGCGATGATGATGATGTCCAAAAGCCCTACATCATCATTCCCTCTGATGGTTTTATTCGGGAAATCCTTCTTTAGTCCATCTTCAAGAACTTTGAACCTCTCTTTGGCCTCTTCTATAGACTTTGCTTGAGCTTCACCTTCTTGGAACAGAACTTGACCCATGACCTCAGTCACCTGCAACAAAAAAAAACAATCATTCATTCCTACAACAACCATATCAAATGTACTGAAATTTTCTTACTAAAGATCAGAGAAATTACTTGTTGGTTGATGTAGCTGACCCAGAACCGAACCTGAGCCCTTTCATAAGAATCTTCTGGCAAGAGACGAGGAGAGTTCTTCCATGTTTCATCGATATAGTCAAGAATTACTTGTGACTCAGCCACTGGTTTACCATCATGGACAAGAAGAGGAACCTTCTTGTGAACAGGGTTGAGTTGGACCAACGTCTCCGTCTTGTTACTTAGATCTTCTTCAACGTACTCGTAGGGTATACCCTTGATTTTAAGGGCGATTTCGACTCTCTTGGAGTATGGGCTTGCCCACATCCCATGTAGTGTCACTTTGCTCTTTTTTTCTTCC
Source organism: Eruca vesicaria subsp. sativa (assembly GCA_932364175.1). NCBI lineage: Eukaryota > Viridiplantae > Streptophyta > Magnoliopsida > Brassicales > Brassicaceae > Eruca > Eruca vesicaria. The sequence goes on along the minus strand of CAKOAT010126265.1, from coordinate 15,665 downwards.
ATTCTTTTAGAACTCTGTTTTTCTTTTCTTCTATAGTTCTTGGGGATGTTTATCTTCTTTATATAGAGTTTTAAGACGTGAGTGCCTTTACTTTGGATTGTGTTTTGTCTTGTTCATCAAGCATATTGTGGTGTTATTTTATCTTTCGTTCAAAGTTGACTTTGAAGTTTGAATTTTTTAATAGATATGATGTGACAACATTCAAACTTGTTGAATGAAGGATTTTTCTTATTATATAATATTTAAAGTTCTTTGACTGTATTGCCGCCCAAGAAAATGAAAATCTTAAACGACTTTTGTACCAATTTTTGTGTGGAATGATCTACAAGGATCTCTCTACTAAAAAGTAAAAACAATAACGAGAAGAACTGTTCTAAGAACTGTCCAAGAGCCTCTGATATCATTCAAACCTAAAGGCTATCTCCTACAGTGCAACCAATCTCATTGGGGAGAAGACTTGTGAATCCATGTCTGAACATTCTATATTTTCCCCCAAAAACATGAGATATAGGAACGTTGTAGTCAGAACTTTTACCAGTAATCACGGCAAGAACAAGAACCATCCTTGAATGAATGGAAGCGGCTTCTATCTCTGACCACAATCTCTACTCCATAAACTCTCGAGGCTAGCTTCATAACAATGTGACAATCTCTGCAAATTCTCAGATTCTTTACTATCCTGATACTTGCTCCTTGGGGCAATCTAGCTAGAGCAAATGCAAGTGCAAGCTTCTCACTGTGTTTACTCACTTGATCCTCCTTCTCCTCTTCTTCTATATCATATAAAGCATTTGCAACTTCCGGTGCATACCCAACTTCATCTTTAAGCCTCAATATAATTTCTTTTAGCTTCTCATGGGCCTCTGAAATGATGATTCCCTTTTTTTTCTCACCTGCAGTGAACTTATACATGGCTTTATCAACTTCAACCAAGCTCCAACCAGTTACCTTCTTTATCTTATTGACAATCATTGACTTTCTGATAGAAGCAACATCCTTCCATTTACCAGAAGTAGCATAAACATTTGACAAAAGAACAAGATCACCAGGGTTGTTTGGGTCAAGCTCATTAAGCCTTTGTTTTACTTGCTCAGCCAACTCGGTGTCCCCATGACTACTACAAGCCCCGAGAAGAGTCCGCCACACTACAGCAGTTGGTGGAACAGGCATCTGACATATGAAACTGTAAGCCTTTTGGAGTTGTCCAGATCGGCCATATAAATCAACCATGCAACCATAGTGTTCAATCTCTGGTTCTATATTGTAAACTCTCTTCATCTTAGAGAAGTAATCTTCACCTTCTCTGATCAGTCCAGCATGACTACAAGCATACAAAAGTGAAATGAAAGATATCTTATCAGGCATAACACCAGACTCAGTCATTTCATTGAAGAGTCCAATAGCTTCTTCCCCATGACCATACATTGCTAATCCAGCAATCATTGAAGTCCAAGATACAATGCTCTTCTTCTCCACCATACTTTCAAAAACCAACCTAGCTAATGGGACATTACCACACCTAGAATACATATCAATAAGCGCATTGTTCACCGAGACTATCCAACTATACCCTGCTTTATCTACAAACCCATGTAACACCTTCCCAAACTCAAACGCCCCAGATTGTGAACACGCAGAGAGAACTCCACTCAGGCTTACTTCATTTGGTCTCATCTCTGCTCGCCTCATCTCCCTGAAACACGAGAAAGCCTCATCAAACCTACCGTTATGTGCAAACCCAACAATCATAGTACTCCAAGAAACATCATCCTTAACAAGCATCTCCTTAAAAACCTTTTTACCACTCTCAACCTCCCCTGCTTTAACGTAACCCGCAAGCATCACGTTCCACGACATCTGATCCCTCACAACCATCTTACCAAATACCCCCTCCGCTCCCGACACATCACCCCCCCTGAAACACGCTGTAACCACAGCGTTCCACGCAACTAAATTCCGTTCAGGCATTTCATCGAACACCTTACGAGCAAACTCAACACACCCGGACTCCCCGTAAAGACCAATCAAAGTAGTTGCAACGAACACATGCGAACCAAACCCATGTTTCAAAGCTTGACAATGCAACTGAAACCCAGTTCGAAAACCCCGAAAACACGCCGCGGACTTGATTACAAACGCGAAGGTGAAGCTGTCCGGAAAGATCCGTCCTTTCCTCATCATGTCAACGAACACGGAGACGGAACTGTGTGGTTCGTTGGATTGTGAGTAGCCTCGGATGAGAGTGTTGAACATGAATGCGTCGGGGTGAGGGGAAGTGAGTAAGAGGCGACGAGCGTAGGGTAAAGCGTTGGGGATGGAGATTGAGCATTGGAGGATTAGTTTTCCGGTGAAGTAAGGATCGGTGTCGAGGCCGGATTTGATGAAGGAGGCGTGGATTTGGGTTAGGGATCTTAGGTTCTTGCAGGTAGTTAGGAGAGTGTTGCAATGGTGGAGGTGTGTGATAGACATTGTCAAAAAAGAGACAGAGTAACTAACTAACTAACTAAAGACAAAACTGAATGAAAGGAATCTTGGTCATTGTGCCAGAGGTCCCTGGTTCGAGGAGCAGCTGCTCCACCATTGTTTGAACCAAGTTCGGTCGTGTATCACTAAAGAGAGTGATACGAGTAAAGTGAGTTATTATGAAGGTGAGAACGAGTAAATGTAAAAAAATGAGTTTTATTTATAATCGGGAAAATATAAAGAGTTTAATCGGTGCTCAGAGAGTTTAGCCGGAGATGGTGTACGGACTAATCGGTAAGCAAGAGAGGAAATATAAGGAAAATCCTAGTACAAGTTGCCGCTCTATTTTCGAATCCCTTTCTCGTTGTGTCTCCTCCTCTTTTTTTTATAGCAGACTTTCCTTCTAACCTAATGCGATACACTTTCACGGATTTGTCATAGTGGACCTTTGCTCAGCCGTGAAAGCGAAGCTCATTAATCGCCCGGATGGTGATCCCCTTTTACTCGGTTAAGGCAGTTGGCGCCGAGCCAATTTGTTGATCACTAGTCGGGCTGGCCGAAATATCTTTTGGTTGACCGAATACATTTTTTCGTGGGCTTTGATGGAGGGATGTAATCCACCTCCTACGACGATGAATTTTTAAAATTGATATATTTTCGTAATGATTTTTTTTATAATGTCCAAGTTGATAATTCAAATTTATAGATATTGAACATGGTTTTGTAGTTCTGCCTAGAGAACAATTGTTTCTAAATCCATCTCTGGTAATCGATGGGACTAAACTAATATTACATACTGTAGTTTTGGGGATTACTGCTTCCGCCGCTAATCTCATAATATTCAAAGAAAAGAAAAACACGATGAAGTATTTTCTGATTGTATGATATTCACGGTGGTTGGGTCGGAGAAGGCTATTTGTAACTAAACTCAATGGTAAGAAACTATGGTATCGAACCTGAGAACCGTAGACAAGACAGAAATCACCTTAAACAAGTTCATGCTTCCTCCCGTTTTCAGCTACCGGCGACATCATCCACGGAGACATCACTGCCAACACAAAACTTTCAAAAGATTCATAACTTAAGGTCTTTATTTGGGGTTGATTGTGTCATTTTTCATTCTTCATGGACGAATAGCTAATTTCAAAATATTTATGGACTGCTATAGAAATTTTCTGGCAGATTTTTTCCAACGCCTTTGACAAGCACTTCTGGTGGTTTCTGGGGTTCTAAAGTCTCAACCTTTGAATCGTCGCTCGCTTCCTAACCAGATCTTCCAAAAGCCTCAAACTTTACTGTATCATCCTCATCGCTTCCCATGGCTGCTTCAGCTGCTTTCTCTGTATCTTCACCTCCTTTCGTTCCCTCTTCTTGCAAAATTAGAAGACCCTTTCTCTTACTTACTCCAAAAAGCTTCAAACCCGTTTCAGTTAGAGCTTCTGTCGGAAACCCCTCGATCTCCATCGTTGACAAAGTCCAAACTAAGGTTAGTTAGTGTCCTGTCTGAACGTCTCACACTTTTTGTTCAATTTTTCAATTCAAAGTTTTGATCATTTGACTTCACAAAGAGATTACTCAAAATGATATTATCATAATGCTCTAGAAAGTTATGATCTTTATGGAGCTAGAATTGAAAAAGTTATGATCTTTATGTAACAATCGTTAGTTTTATTGGTTTCATGTTTTTGTCTGATCGTCTCAATTTCAATTGAAAGTTTGATCATTTGGAATATATAATCGTATTGGGTGCTCTAAAAATATAGTTTTTGTTGAATAAATTGATTAAAGTTATGATCTTTATGCAACCAGAATTTGAAAAAAGTTGGGATCTTTATTTGATGTTGTGTCTGTTTTAGACAAGCAAGTGGCAGTGGAAGTTCAAGGGAAACTCGATCGGTATCCATTACGAAGAGCATGAGGGAGAGAAGAGTGAATCAGCTAAGAATATACTGATGATACCAACGATATCTGATGTTAGTACCGTGGAGGAGTGGAGATCTGTGGCTAGAAATATTGTGGAGCGTGATGGGGATGTTAATTGGCGTGCCACTATTGTGGATTGGCCTGGTCTTGGTTACTCTGATAAGCTTAAGATGGATTATGATACAGATGTTATGGAGAAGTTTGTGGTTGACTTTATGAACTCACCTGAGAGTCCAATGAGTCAGGCAGGTTAGTGTAAAGCTTTGTATGAATTGCTTCTATGGCTTTAGTTTCCAGGTTCTTGTTTGTTTGATATGAAAAAAACTGATTCATGTAGACTAGTTACATCTATATTTGGTTATACACATTGTTCTGAATATCGGTCTAGCCGGCAAATCGGTCTTAACCGAAACGCTTTGCTTAAAATCCTATATATAAACGGATAAACGGACTAAGTGAGAGGTCCGGATACCTGGATTATCAAAAAAAAAATCCTATATATACGGTTTGAACTATTTTAAATCGGTTTGATCATTTCTAAATCGGTTTAAATCGATTTAAATTAGTCTAAGTATATTAGTCTAAGTATGTTAAATTAAGTAATAATGTTAGTACAAATCTACAAATGTCTAACTTTTGTTTGTTTCTTTTGAATATCTGTTTTTGATAATTTATCAAGATAATTTTATAATTAAACCTAAAAAGTTAAAATATCTTATATAAATGTATATTATATAAAAAAATGAATAATTTGTTAATGTCTAACGATTTTTCAACATTGGTTATACATGAGCTTATATGAGTGTTAGAATTATGTAGCTTAAGCTTTATTCTGAAACCATGTGTATGAATGTTTATATCTTGACATAGTGTTAAAATGAAACAGGTAATGATGATATAGTAATCATTGGAGGAGGACATGCAGCAACACTAGCTGTCCGTGCTACACAACGTGGGCTACTAAAACCATCAGCTATTGCTGCTGTCGCACCTACATGGGCTGGACCTCTCCCTATTGTGTTTGGACGTGATTCCTCCATGGAGACAAGGTATGTAACTTTCATTAAGTCCTGGCTTGATCCTATATCTTGATTGACCTGGTTTGTGTCCCAACAGGTATGGTCTGCTAAGAGGAACACTAAGAGCACCTGGAGTTGGTTGGATGATGTACAACATGCTAGTGAGCAACGAGAAATCAATCGAGTCTCAGTACAAATCTCACGTTTACGCAGATCAAAGCAACGTGACTGAGGCCATAATCCAAAGCAGATACGAGTTAACAAAGCAGAAGGGATCACGTTACGTCCCTGCAGCTTTCTTAACCGGTTTACTCGACCCGGTTTCGTCCCGGGAGGAGTTTCGACAGCTGTTTGCTGATTTGGAAGGGAAGCTTCCTGTTATGGTGATGTCAACGAAAGGAGCTCCAAAGAGATCAAAGGCTGAGATGGAAGCACTGAGAGGAGCTAAAGGAGTTAGCAAATTTGTGGAGGTTGAAGGTGCACTCTTGCCTCAAGAAGAGTATCCTTCTCTTGTTGCTCAAGAGCTATACAACTTCTTGCAAGAAACCTATGCATCTTCCAAGTGAGTTCACTATGTGAGCCCAGGCCATTTCATATATATACCTCTACTGTTTTCTACGATGTTCTTTTTTAATTGAATACAACTTTTTGCAATAATTAGTTGATGTGTTCAGTATCTAACTAATAATCTTATTTACATTTTTTCAAGATTACCAGCAACATCTTTAAGAACATAGCATAGACTTATCAATAATTTAAGAACCTTTGGCATATTGAGCGTTTTTCACCAATAAAATAGTTTTTAGAAAGGAAAAAAAATGTGAATGGAGGATTAAAAGAACAGACGCATGTGATAATTCGAGGGCGGGCCTTATGAAATCACATCGATCCTATGTATCAAAGGAACACATCTCTCCATTGTTACATATGCCAAAAGGTTCTTTTCCCTGTCTTGGTCCACTGGTTTTGTTCATTTTTGGCTACTTTTGTTTTTTTGTTTTGTTTTTACTTTTGTTTATTCTTCAACAACGATTATTTAATTTTTTAAAAAATATTATTCCACATATATCTTAATTTCATTCCTCATGATCCCATTTTATTGTATATTTTTTGTACCTATAATTCAACTAGTAAATGGTCACTGAATGTGAATTACACTAGAACTTGATAAGATCCCTACCATGGGACTTTTAGTCCTAATAAAAAACAACGAACACAAAGAATCCTTAAATGATATAACCATACTGATTAGTGGGTGGGTTCATAGGATATTTTGCAAATTGAATAACCTAAGTTTGATGTGATTAATATTCATTTCATATTATAATATTGTAGTATATTACCTAGCCGATCGAGTCATTTACTAGTTTTTTTTTGGGTCGAAAAGTCATTTACTAGTTTATTTATAGACTAGTGGACAACAATACACTGATACAGAAACCTCCCGCATATAAATTAATATATGTTTCACATAATATCAATATATAATAGCTATTACGGTTGGCCAAACTCTTCATTAATTTAAGATAAGAGTTTCAAAGTTGAAAATGTCAATACATATATAAAAACTGTATACATATCAGAATTTCTTGAGATCAACGTATACGCTCTATTTAAAAAGTTGGAATACCATAAAGAGAAAATGATTAAGATAGACTTAATAAAGTTTTTGTCACAAATATAGACTTTAACAAAAAATGATCAAAATAGCACTTAAATATTTTATAAAATATATATATTTATACCTCTTGGTTAATTAATCATATATTTTTTTGTTTAAAAGTTGAGGAGTGGAGTTTTGAGGATAGGGTTTCAAATTTAAAAAATAAAAAATTTTAAATTTTCAAAATAAAAAATACTCTTTTTGATCATTTTAATTTTTGAAATCTATTTTTGTGATAAAAACTTAAAAAATACTATTTTAGAGAATTGCCCCTACTTACATGGTCGCAAAAGCAGCCAATATATAATTATCTAATTAGCAGAACCAAATCCATGGCCATAGTTGCTTCCGTCTATTCTTTTGATTCTGTAGAGTTTAATAAGTAAACAAGTACCATTAACCTAGACGATAAGGAAAACATGATTCGATGTGTGGACTGTGGACCGTTTGTGATTTGAAAAAAAGTTGCTTACATTATTCTAAAAAGAAATTTCACGCTTTCAAACATACGAAATATTATTATATCATAATTGAAATTAGATTCAAAAGCAACTCAAATGAAATTAGAGTTTCGAGTTAAATAGCTGCTCCATCCGACAGCTGTCATCAGCCTCCCCATATTTCCAACTCAATATTATTCTTGGTCGTCGTTACGTATAATATGATTCTAGGATAGTAGGATGTATACTAATATACAAAGTTTGTAAGAAACTAACTAGGTACGATTTTGATGATGTTTATATATTAACATTTAACTGAATGGAAATGTCTTGAGGTATATACATTCCTTGTGAAAAGGAAGAAAACTATATATACATTTTCATCAATATCACACTCACACATTAAGCTTCTGTACAAGAGCTTCAATATTCAAAGAAAAAAAAAGATAGAAGGCGACACACATGTATTGTAACTTGTATTCGATTTTTAGACTAATAAAACTAAATTTGTAGCACTAAGTGCGTTTCTCACGGGATTGACCGGATCAACCGATAGGGTTTATAAAAAAAAAACTAAATTAGGAAAGTATTGAATAGGCCACTCATTCATATAAACTATATCAAGATTCAAAACCTAAATTATAAATATATGTTGTTTTCATCGCATATAAAACTATATATATAAAAATACATATTGATCGATATACAAATAAATAATCATATACAAATAGTATATCACTTCACCTATAAAAATCAATCGATAAAAATCCAATTCACAGAGCAGAAAAAAAAAAAAAGACGTTGAATCATTAAAAATAATCAAACGTTAGGTGGAGAGTATTCACAAATAACCTCCGTATCAACTTCCTTCCGGTGAAAACTCCGGTGACAATCACAAGCGGCGCATCTCAAAGCATTCACGGTTCCTTCCTCGCCGGCGGCCATAAACTCACGGCAACCGTCGACGGCGTAACCTCCAATGTTAGCAGCGTGATTCTTCTGACACTCCAAGTAACGGACGTTACTGGTCGCCGATGAAGTAGTAGTCCAAGAGGACGACGTGTTGGAGTTTCTTGATCTTTGTTTTATTACCATCTGTCTCTTCTTCATCAAGATATGTTAAACCCTAGTTTTTTATCGATTTTATAATCCTTGGAATTGAAAGGGCTCTCTGGCCATACGAAAGACTCTTTGAAAACGAAGTGAAGAGTCCCAAGAGTAGAAGGCGTGTTCGTGCCCTTTTTATAAATTGGTTAGGTTAACCTAAAAACGAAAAAATAAACAATAACAAATGTAGTATATTTAGTCAAAAATAATAATAACAGATGTAGTACTTTACCTTTGATATCACGTGCAGTGCATTATACATATACATTATATAATATACTTAGAATATAATAGATTACTTAAATTATTTGAGTGCTTCCAGCAAGAGACAATGACAGGTTAATGTTGGAATGCAATCACATTACCCATCACCTTTTTTAGTTCCAAAGATAGCTGTATATATTTATAAGTTCCACTTCCATATTTATATTATATTTGTAAATTACATGAATAACTAAAGCTATTATATGTCTATTTATTATGTCTTGGTTGAAGTTTGGGTTGTGTGTAATCCATGTGTGTTTGGACTGGTGTTTTAGGTGTTGGCGTGTTAGTTTTTGATGCATTGACCCTGGGGATTTAGTCAATGTGTGAATAGTAGTTGAGATTATTGACGTTTGCTTGAACTACTGTTCACACATTGACTATGGTCTAGGTCAAGTTTTTTTCTGACCGTCGGTTGGATCCTTTGCGTTCGGTTGATGTTGTTGTAACCTTGATGTTTATAAATGCAATTCTGCGTTAGAGATCCAAATAGTTTCACTGCAACACAAATACTGAAAGATATGAACTAAAATTGTACACGAAACTTATATAGCCAACTATACCTGACTTCTAGCGTTAAAATTTTGGTTTCCACGTACTTACACTTGAATCAGACCGTTAATGCTCAACCATATGATACCGTACCGACCACTGAAAGCATAAAAAATACTACAGTAGTAGATTAAGAGCATGTCATAATTGACGATAATGCTATAAAGAAACACACAATTAAGATATTATAAGCCAAAATCATAAAAGAATGTTATGAAGTTCATTTGTAAATTTAATAATTAAAGTAAGTTTTAATAATCTGACCTTGGCTTTGTTTTAGTTTCTGGCTTCACTATATTATATCATAAACTGATTTGGAATCTGAACTGCTTTTTATTTGGGGATTATGTTGAAAAGACTCTCTGTTTCTCACCAACCGTGCCCTACTCGTGAAGTTCAGAATCACATAAACCCTAAAATCAACTTGTTTATGATGTGTACAGTCGGTATATTGTCTTTTCTACATAACCGTTTGATCGATATCATAGTAAGACTAACAAAGGATTTATAGCCAATCTCATGTTAGTTAGAATGATGCAAATATATTTTAAATTAGCTGCAGCAATGGAAAATGACAACTTGAAAGACAAACTATACGCGCAAGGGCACACAATGATTATTAAACAACTAATTATGGTTATTTATAAAAAAAAAAAATTAAAATTTGGGAAGCTAAACATCAAATCTACTTTTTCAGTGTCTTCTTGTCTGTCACTTGCTTCTGTATTCTTTTTTTTTTTCTTCTTCCTTAAAATAAATAACTTTGTCTAATTGCATTATGTGGTTTTTCAGAAACAACCTTATTAAACCAAACATCAAAAATTGTTTTATAATATGGATTTAAAAACGAGTAATTGGTTTTTCATGTTTTCTCTTTTATTCGTTCGGCCTTTTCCATCAGAATTGAAAATTTCTTTAAGTTGTTCGTCTAACTCCGGCTTGGGCCTTGTCAATGCATTGGTGAGATTTTTATTAGATATCTCTTTTTGACAGAGTATTTATCAAATAATGGATATATACACAGTACTCTATAAAATTCTATGAAATAATTCAAATCCATTATAATCCATTTGAAATATGTGATAAGAAGATTCATTTACAGAAATAACATATTAACATTCCAAACTAAAAATCATCCGTTTTTGGTGTGCCAGTTTTTCTTTTTCTTTGGTGGAAGAGAAATTGTGAAGCTTAAATGGATAGAGCCTATCTAATGAGGATTGGAGTAAGGTGAAGAAATAAATGTAGTAAAAGATGATTTATCTAGCTACTAAAACGTTCACCGCAACACTGGTTAAACAATTCCTAAATATTATATTATATATATATATGGTCTATCATTGCATGTCTTTTTTCTTTCTTAAACTGCATTATAAAACTGTAAAAGCTTTCAAAAGTTTCATTGCCAAGAACAAATATGATAAAAAAAGAACTACAACTATAATAGTATGTATGAAACTGGTAAATGCCTCAAAATCGCAGCTTCAAAGTATAATAGTATGTATAAAATCTCTATTTCTTAGAGAAACGTAAACATCTAAGGTATTAAACCTCTTTAATACTCATACTACGTCAGCGCATGACGTAGCTATGCAATAAAACAAAAATTTTATATTTTTTTATTTATCTTGAAATATGTGAGTTAACCCTTACGAAAATGCTGAATTTTCTGATAAATGTTATCCATAGTATTTAATCTCTTTAGTGTTGTTTAAAAAAAAAACTAATCACATCCAAAATTTATATATATGTGTGCTAAACTTATTTTCATGGTAGATGGACATAATTTCTAATTTTTTTATTAAGTAATTTACTTAAACTTCATATACCACCTAATAAGTGGACTAACCCCTATAAAATCTCTATTTTGTAGAGAATTGTAAACATCTAAAGTCTTAAACCTATTTAATATTCATACTATGTCAGTGCATAATGTAGTTATGCAATAAAACAAAGAATTTCATATTTTCTTATTTATATTGAAATATGTGGGCGAACCTTTACGAAAATGCTGAATTTTCTAATAAATACTATCCATAGTATTTAATCTCTTTAGTATTATTTAAAAATAACTAATCACACCATAAACTTATTTATATGTATGGTAAACTTATTTTCATAGTACATGGGTATCATTTCTAATTTTTTATTAAGTAATTTACTTAAACTTCATATAATTCCTAATAAGTGGACTAACCACTATAAAATCTCTATTATTTTAGACAAAAAGAAACATCTAAGGTCTTAAACCTCTTTAATATTCATACTATGTCAGTGAATGATGTAGCTATGCAATAAAAAAAAATTTCACATTTTCTTATTTATCATGAAATATGTGGGCTAACCCCTACGAAAATACTGAATTTTCTGATAAATGCTATCTATAATATTTAACCTCTCTAGTGTTATTTACAAATAACTAATCACACCCTAAATTTATATATATCTATGGTAAACTTATTTTCATTTTAGATGGGCATCATTTCTAATTTTTTATTAAAGAATTTACTTAAACTTCATATACCACCTAATAAGTGAACTAAACCCCTATAAAAAACTTTATTTTCTAAAGAAACAAAAACATCTAAGGTATAAAACCTCTTTAATATTCATACTTTGTCAGCGCATGATGTAGCTATGCAATAGAACAAAAGTTTCATATTTTCTTATTTATCTTGAAATATGTGGGCTAACCCCTACGAAAATACTGAATTTTCTATTAAATGCTATCTATAATATTTAATATCTTTAGTGTTATTTACAAATAACTAATCACACCCTAAATTTATATATATGTATGCTAAACTTATGTTCATGGTAGATGGGCATCAATTCTAATTTTTCAATAAGTAATTTATTTAAACTTCATATACTACCTAATAAGTGGACTAATCTCTATAAATCGCTATTTTTTAGAGAAATGGAAATATCTTAGGTCTTAAACCTCTTTAATATTCATAATATGTCATTGCATGATGTAGCTATGCAATAAAACAAAAATTTCATATTTTCTTATTTATCTTAAAATATGTGGGTTACCCCTACGGAAATAATGATTTTTCTGATCAATGCTATCTATAATATTTAATCTCTTTAGTGTTACTTACAAATAACTAATCACACCCTAAATTTATTTGTATGTATGATAAACTTATTTTCATGGTAGATGGGCATAATTTCTAATTTTTTTTATTAAGTAATTTATTAAACTTCATATACAACCTAATAAGTGGACTAACCCCTATAAAATCTCTATTTTGTAGAGAATCAGAAACATCTAAAGTCTTAAACCTCTTTAATATTCATACTATATCAGTGCATAATGTATTTATGCAATAAAACAAAAATTTCATATTTTCTTATTTATATTGAAATATGTGGGATAACTCTTACGAAAATGCTGAATTTTCTGATAAATGCTATCCATAGTATTTAATGTCTTTAGTATTATTAAAAAATAACTTATCACACCATAAAATTATTTATATGTATGGTAAACTTATTTTCATGGTACATGAACATCATTTCTAATTTTGTATTAAGTACTTTACTTAAACTTCATATAATTCCTAATAGGTGGACTTACCCCTATAAAATCTCTATTTTTTTAGAGAAATAGAAACATCTAAGGTCGTAAACCTATTTAATATTCATATTATGTCAGTGCATGATGTATCTATGCAATAAAAAAAATTTCACATTTTCTTATTTATCATGAAATATGTGCGCTAACCTCTACGAAAATAATGATTATTCTGATCAGTGATATCTATAATATTTAATCTATTTAGTGTTATTTACAAATAACTAATCACATCCTAAATTTATATATATGTATGATGAACTTATTTTCATGGTAGATGGGCATAATTTCTAATTTTTTATTAAGTAATTTACTAAACTTCATATACCACCTAGTAAGTGGACTAACCCCTATAAAATCTCTATTTTGTAGAGAATCGGAAACATCTTAAGTCTTAAACCTCTTTAATATTCACACTATGTCAGTGCATGATGTATTTATGCAATAAAACAAAAATTTCATATTTTCTTATTTATATTGATATATGTGGGGTAACCTTTACGAAAATGCTGAATTTTCTGATAAATGCTATCCATAGTATTTAATCTCTTTAGTATTATTTAAAAATAACTAATCACACCATAAACTTATATATATGTATGGTAAACTTATTTTCATGGTACATGAACATCATTTCTAATTTTGTATTAAGTAATTTACTTAAACTTCATATAATTCCTAATAAGTGGACTAACCACTATAAAATATCTATTTTTTTAGAGAAAAAGAAACATCTAAAGTCTTAAAACTCTTTAATATTAATACTATGTCAGTGCATGATGTAGCTATGCAATAAAACAAAATTTCATATTTTCTTATTTATCATGAAATATGTGGGCTAACCCCTACGAAAATACTGAATTTTCTGATAAATGCTATCTATAATATTAGATCTCTTTTGTGTTATTTACAAATAACTAATCACACCCTAAATTTATATATATGTATGGTAAACTTATTTTCATGGTAGATGGGCATCATTTCAAATTTTTGATTAAGTAATTTACTTAAATTTCATATACCACCTAATAAGTGAACTAACCCCTATAAAAATTTAATTTTCTAGAGAAAGAAAAACATCTAAGGTATAAAACCTCTTTAATATTCATACTTTGTCAGTGCATGATGTATCTATGCAAAAAAACAAAATTTTCATATTTTCTTATTTATCTTGAAATATGTGGGCTAACCCCTACGAAAATACTGATTTTTCTGATCAATGCTATCTGTAATATTTAGTCTCTTTAGTGTTATTTACAAATAACTAATCACACCCTAAATTTATATATATGTATGCTAAACTTATGTTCATGGTAGATGGGAATCAATTCTAATTTTTCAATAAGTAATTTATTTAAACTTCATATACCACCTTATAAGTGGATTAACCTCTATAAATCGCTATTTTTTAGAGAAATGGAAATATCTTAGGTCTTAACCTCTTTAATATTCATAATATGTCAGTGCATGATGTAGCTATGAAATAAAACAAAATTTTCATATTTTTTTATTTATTTTGAAATATGTGGGCTAACCCCTACGAAAATAATGATTTTTCTGATCAATGCTATCTATAATATTTAATCTCTTTAGTGTTATTTACAAATAACTAATCACACCCTAAATTTATATATATGTATGATAAACTTATTTTCATGGTAGATGGACATAATTTCTAATTTTTTTATTAAGTAATTTACTAAACTTCATATACCACCTAATAAGTCGACTAACCCCTATAAAATATCTATTTTGTAGAGAATCGGAAATATCTAAAGTCTTAAACCTCTTTAATATTCATACTATGTCTTGAAATATGTGGGTTAACACCTACGAAAATATCGAGTTTTCCAAAAAAATATTTGATTCTGAATTTTAGGCTCTTTATTAATTATTAACCTAATGACATGCTAAATTATATTAATTCATGGTAAAAGTATTTTCATGGTACATGAGAATCGTTTCTAGTTTTTAGTGAATAATTTAATAATATTTATTTCACTTAATTCAGTAGGTTAGCCCCTATAAAATCTATATATTTTAGAGAAACCGAGGCAACTAAGATCTCAGACCTCTTTAATCTTCATCATATGTCAGTGCATAAATTCTAATAAAATACCATATTTTCAATTTTAACTTACTAATAGATCAAGTCTTTTTTCTAATAAATTATATCTATATGAGTTTAACCTCTATAGTGTTGTTTTTAAAATATCTAACCACACTCGAAATTTATATTACTGTATCTTAAGCATATTCTCATGGTATATGGACATCATATTTAATTTTCCAACGAGTAATTTATTTAAACTTCATATACCACTTAGTTAGTGGACTAATCCCTCTCAAACTTTTATTTTATGGAGAAATAGGAATCCCTAAGGTCTTAAACCTCTTTCATATTCATATTATGTCACTGTATGATGCATCTATGCATTAAAATAAAAATATAAATTTTTTTAATTTTTCTTGAAATATGTGGGTTAACCCCTACGAAAATATCGAATTTTCCCAAAAATATTAGATTTTGAAATTTTGGCTCTTTATTTATTATTAACATAATCACATGTTAAATTTATATTAATGTATACTAAACATATTCTCATTGTATATGGACATCATTTTTAATTGCCAACGAGTAATTTATTTAA
>CAKOAT010126154.1:0-75730 GCA_932364175.1 Eruca vesicaria subsp. sativa | reverse complement strand
CTTGCCCGGTTTTGCACCATTTCTTGCTCTTTTCAACATTTTGGAACCCATTTAGCCTCTAAGTTTGATTAGCACTTCTCCATACCTGCCAACACACAAACACAAGTGCAATGCAACCTAAATAGACTCTAAATGCACCTAAATGATCAATATAAACATAAAATGGATGGTTAAAAGTATGAAAATATGCAAGATATCAGTAGTTAGATGTTTAATTTTGAATATAAATTAGATTAGCCGAATCATTCATGTTCTGAGTATATTGAGTTAAACATATTTTTAAATTAAAATTGAAGTATAATTAGTTTTTATTTTAGTTAAGTGAAATCAAATTAGTTTTATTTATCGCTTAAATATACATGTATTTTCATAATATTTATCAAATTATATGTTGATTTCTAAAATAATATTAGAAAATAAAGTGTAACTGATAAATTTTTTGATGTTCATGAACATATACTTTTATTATTTGAAAATATATTTTATGTTATTTAAAATATATATTAATGGGGATATTACTATTTTGTGAACTTTCTTTTTTTAATAAAGTCATATTGTACACATATATTTTGGTTTTTAAATTTGTTAAAAAATTTGAGAAATATTTCCTTTTTATTATATATATTATTTACAAAAAGTAAAAATAAAATTAAATACAAAAATTAATAATAATCTTAAAATCTAACATTTAATTGAGGGTATCTATGTAATCAACCATCGCAAGAGTTAATGTGAGCGCGGCACGTAGGAAACCGACTTCTCAAATAATATTATAGATGAAAATTAAGTATAATTACTTTTTATTTTAGTTAAGTTTAAAAAAATAATTTTATTTATCGCTTAAATATACATGTATTTTCATAATATTTATTTTACTCCTTATTTTAGTTAAGTCAAATCAAATTAGTTTTATTTATCGCTTAAATATACATGTATTTTCATAATATTTATCAATTTATATGTTGATTTCTAAAAATATTAGAAAATAAAGTGCAACTGATAAATTTTTGGATGTTCATGAAATATATATTTATTTTAAAATATATTTTATGTTATTTAAAAATATATGTTAATGGGTGTATTACTATTTTGTGAATTTTCCTTTTTAAGAAAGTCATATTATACATATATATTTCGTTTTAAATTTTGTTTTTAAACTTTTAGAAATATTTCCTTTTTATTATATATGTTATTTGGAAAAATTTAAAAAGAAACTAAATAAAAATAATAATCTTAAAATCTAACAATTCATTAAGGGTATCTAGGTAATCAACCATCGTGAGAGTTAATATGAATGCGACATGTAGGAAACTGACTTCTCAAATAATATTATAGAGATATTAAAGAATAACTGATATGCATCTTCCTTGGCTGTTTTATTGGAACCACCATTTTGCACATTGCTTTTCAAAATATTCAACATTGTTTGGCTTGACTTCCCCTGCAGACCTTGGCTGCAGCCTTGTGGCAGTTATACCTTTTTGAAGATCCACCTCACATATATCAACCCGTGTTTCAACCTCAATAAAAGCTTCGCCAGAGTACTCAATCTCTAGTTCGAATGCCCATACACCACTCATCTCCATTGGAAGAACCCGAGTACCATGTATATAAGGTGGGAGATTCCCAGTGTCAACATCTGAGCAGATTAGCTCTCACTAATGTAGCTTGGAGTCCTCATGTTGGATAACCCCCGCTGTTTTAAGACCACAACGCCACATCTCAAATTTGAATTCATTAAAGCTTTTCATAATCATGGAAAGTGCAGACTTGGATTCGTGCTTGCACTAAGCTCTTCACTCCTGTTTTCTGTTTAAGATCGAAAAACAGCCTAGAAATGATCAAATTCCACGCCAATGTTCCTTCATCCATGTCAAACTTCTCTTCATAGTCTCCATCCGAAACCCCAGAGATATGACTGCTATGACTCACATAACGTGAAAAAACAGGCACATCAGATTCATCTGCGCTGTAATCTTCCATCCTCCTCCCTGAAACGCTCCTCCCTGAGCTACCACTTCCATGTTGTGAATCTTGGTGGTAAGAACCCATGGAAGAGTCTTTCCGATGTGATCGTTTCCTTTGAGGAAGAAGAACTATCAGTTATGTTCCCTTTGTCAAACGTCACAAAACAGAACCCAGCTGATGGTTTCATAAACGAATGATATGCAATTTCGTGGAGTACCAAATAAACCTTTCTGGATTCTCACAAGCAGCGAGACGAAGAGCTTTACACCATGATTCCTTCCCCCAAGAAGTCTCGAGATAGATGTAAAACACTTTGTTCCTTTGTATAAATCTGAAGAAACCTTGCTTTCAACTTTTATAGGAAACCTCATGGCCCTAAAAAAAAAATCAGAACATTCAAAGACCTGACTCTACACAATTATAGATAAGAGTTGTATACCATTTTCTTGTAGGGACGATGAGAGCCTGAAACAGCTTCCATTGAGCAACATTTTAAAGAAACTGTAATCTGAGTGCTATCACAACCATCTACTGATAAGAGGAGCTTGTGATCTTTGATCCTAGCGAATTTGTGAAGAGGATGAACATCCAAGAAATCTCTCTTCCTCTTGTGCTCTTTTGGTAACTTCTCCTTCCACCAGTTCTTCACACCTTCATCCTTCTCCAGAATCCAAACCATTCTCTGTCTGTATTATGGAGGACTGATGGCACAGGGATGGAGTGATGGTGTGGTGTCGGTTGAAAAATCGAATCACCGAAGAAGAACAAAGAAGAATCAAAGAAATCGCATCCGAGAATGAAGGCGAATTAAGGTTTCGTTGGTGACTCAAGAGATTGGACCAAATGGACCGAACATACAAACAATCAGAAAGACAAAAAAATCACAGTTGAGAGTAAGCAACTTTTATTATAGTAGTACTGATTATCTCAATATCCACCTTTTAGAACGAACCTATCAAAGATTGCTCGAGAAAGAAAGAAAGAGAAAAAGGAAATATATCTCCTCTCCGCCGCAGAAACGAAATCAGATAGGTATCTTCTCGTTCCTTGGCTCCTCACATCTCAAATACTCTGAGATTCTTAGGTTTACTCTTGGCAAAAAAAAAAAAAAAGTTATGAAGATTCCCTTTATTTACTTGTGACAAAGTTTCTTTTTATGTTTTCAAAGGAACAAAAGAGACGATCGATGTAGCGGAGCCTCGATATCAGGAGGCGGAAACGGGAGTTTTTTGGGATATGTATAGCCTCTCGAATGTACCAAAGCTGCGCAGATACTTGAGAATGTAAGGTCGGCTCTCGTTAATCTGAACTACACAGGTCCAGTTTCCTTCTCAGCCTATGGCTGCTCGAAACAGATGTCTCCTGCTACCTCGGGAGCTCTCTCTGACTATGGAGTTAATCTTGATCTTACTGACGCCTTTCTCGACCGCAGTTAATTTCTTAATTTTTGACATTCTTTTCAATTTTTCAAAGAGTTTTCATGTCTTTTTGAAACAGAACAATTTGACTACCATCTTTTCTACGAACTAGTCGCTTGGAGGAAACGCCACCCAAGTCCTGCGAATATATTACTCATTCTTCGACACTGTGAAGAAGGTCTCGCTGGTGTTCTTCATGCTTATCCAAAGCTTGGATACAATCTTCTTCTAGCATGTCCGCTTTACAATAGTCTTCGTGCTTACCCTGCGTTCGCTTCCATAAAGACCAGATTTCCGTGGCTATTATTAGCGTAAGCACCTAAACCAAATAGTCCCTAATTCTATTCTTTCACATTCTAATATATTTTGTTTGTTTGTGAAATTGAAAACCAGAAAGGGAGAATATGAAGCACACCCAAACAGATTTGTGGGCCAAGCAGCACTGGAGGAGCTGGTGGTTGCTATAGACCAAGCAACATTGGAGGATAAGGATGGTAATGAGGATAAGAGAAAAGGCTCAGGGAGAGAGGAAACTGAAGAAAGGAAAAGAGCAGGAACAGACGATGAGACACTAACTAGAGGAAAACGTGAGAGGTCTACTTCACCGTTTCATAGGAATAGTCGCAAGAGAAAGCTTTCACCAGAAAGAGCTTCTGCAACAAGGCATGATGAGGTACCTATTGATGTCATCTGCTCTGCTTCTATGTATCTTGTCTTTCTTTTTCTGCTTGAAAAATGGTGGTTTTGTTGGAATTTGTTTAGCTTTAGTGTATATGCTAGTAAACGTTGTCTTTTGCTTCTGGTACTCTCATGTCTTACCATAGTATA
Organism: Eruca vesicaria subsp. sativa; assembly: GCA_932364175.1. NCBI lineage: Eukaryota > Viridiplantae > Streptophyta > Magnoliopsida > Brassicales > Brassicaceae > Eruca > Eruca vesicaria. Next base: position 71,516 of record CAKOAT010126154.1, on the reverse strand, counting down.
TTGTTTGGATCCTGTGATTTAGCCTTTCTATCGCTTGACTTTGTAACTAGAACTTCCTCTCAGCCATTTTTTTTTGCTGAAAGTGAGCTTAGATAGTTTCTTTTGTGCCCTTCGGCAATGTCCAGTGGCACTATGTTTCTTTTATTTACTTACGAAAGCTCATTATCTAGACTGTTTGATTTTGAAGTTTGAATTATCCTCCTGGTATATTTTCTTGCATAGTTTTATCGTTTATAACCTTTGTGTCATGCTATCCATGACTAATCCCTTCATTATATTTGGTGAGTCACAAGTCTTTGTCACTTCTTAAGTCATTTTGATCTCCTTATCTTTTTAGGGATCTAACGCAAGAGGGAGCGGCGAGGAACCGTAAGTTTTCTTCTTAAAAGATTAACTCTTACAATTTTTTTTTCAGTCTTTTGTTTAACCATGTAGGGGTTTTCTTTAACAGCAATGAAGAAGATGCTGAAGAGGCTCTGGGAGCGAAGAAAAAGGTATCATAATATAAGCATCTATTAGTTTCAAATTCCTGTGTAATTTTAGCTCTCTTAGCTCATCCATGTTTTGACGCTTTAGCTCTAATTTTGTTTTATCTTGCAGGAAGAATCATCGTTTGAGCTATCAGGAAAACTTGCGGAAGAAACCAACAGATACCGAGGTGATGTTTCAATCTGGGGATTTCAAATTTTCAATTGCTAGCATTACTTTGTCATATCAACTTCTGCTACATGGATGTGTGCAACATGTCCCTTTGTTGTTAGGATAACTTTTTCCTCAATTTTATATGCATTGTTGTACCTCTAATATGGTAGCTCGAAGGCTAATGGTTAACGAGACTAAAAAGCTCAATATATACCATTTGCTAGCAGCAAATATCCTATTGACTGCAAATCCCGCTCTTACTCTAAGGAATGTAGGTAAATAAAGGTTTATCGCCTAAATCTCTATCATTGGCATGCATCCCTGATTTTTTGAACTTCTTGCAGGTATTTGCACTGCTCTTCAGTGAGCCCCCAGAGGCTAGAAAACCCAACAAAGGATGATACTATCAAGTTTGGTAACAGCAGGTATGCTACTGCAGAACATTGCAATTTTTTTCGCTTATTAACTATGAATAATGATCGTGCCAGTTCTCTTTTAATCAAACTTCGCTTGTTTGTGTATATTGTTTTGGTCAACGCAGTGCTCCTTGGCATCTGCTTTCGCGTTTTTATAACAATGTCTTGACATATTTTGTTCTTTTGGTTGCAGCCGAGAGTACCTACTATTGCTCGATGGTTCTGCAGAACGAATCAAATATGTGTCAGTAGAAAGAAAATAGCTTTTCTCTGTGATTTAAAAGGATAGTCGAGCATCTTCTTTTCTACTTTACAGACATTTTGTTAATACTTACCAAGTAACAAACGATCGAATGTTAAAGAGATATTAGTTTCTGTCTTTTGGTTTTGTAAGGTGACAGACCTTTTGGTTGGTTATGAGATCAATCTTTAGTTTAAAGTTGCACCTCCGTTATGCATTGGAACAAACGTAAAAGTAACAACACATGGAGTCAGAACGATTTTTCAACTTCAATTACCAAAACAAAACATGATTTCTTTTTTTTTTATAACATGATTTCTTTGTAAGAGGCAATTGAAGATTTGTCAAGCCTTATGGGTTAGTAAAATATTGCTTTAATCAATCCAATCTGGTATATACTGATTCTGATTCTGGAATCTCTATAATATTATTTGAGAAGTCAGTTTCCTATGTGTCGCTCTCACGTTCATTATCACGATGGTTGATTACATTGATACCCTTAATGTATTATTAATTCTTTTATTTAGTTTCTTTTTCAAAAATTTCCAAAAAGATATGTAATAAAAAGGAAATTTTTATAGTCATAAAAAACAAATTTAAAACGAAAAATATATGTATATATAATATGATTTCATAAAAAAGTAAAGTTGACAAAATAGTAATAATACATTTAAAAATATTTTAAATAACATAAATAACATAAAAATATAGGTATTTATAATATAATTTCATAAAAAGGAAAGTTCAAAAAATAGTAATAATACATTTAAAAATATTTTTAAGAAACATAAAATATACTTTTAGAGTAATAAAATAATTTATATCAATCAATTATTGTAAAATTTTTCATATATATAGTTGACTATAATATCTTTCAATTACAGAAAAATTATCTATAAATTATATATTATTTATATAATATTATTTTCAAATACAATCACAATTTTTTATAGTGCTTATTTTTAAGAGATATTAAAAACTAAAAATAAATTTAACAATAAACATCGCTTGATCAAAATAATTGTTCTAATGAGCTAGATATATGATATTTTATCATTATTAAAATTATTTATTTTTTTAATATTAAATTTTCTTTTAAATTTTATGTTTTTATGTTTGTGAAACTAAATATAACCATAATCAAAATATCAAAGCAAATCTGAATTCTCAATTTAAGATAAATTTCAGTTTACATTCAATAAATCTAAAGCATAAAGTTATTTAGAATTTATAAATACTTTAATTATTGTAAATATTGATATGTGTTCATGAGCTTCCAAAAATGTATCAACTATTTATGCATGTAACCTTCTATTGATCATAGGATAACTCAAAACATATTAACAAATGAAAATATATATTAACCAACTCTTACAATTTTAGTTCTTTTGTAAAATTTATATATATCCATGAGACTTTAGAATATTATCGTTATATTAATTTACGTATTTTGGAATAAGACACTTTAGTTAATTTTTAATTCATTCTAAGCTCAATATATCTTAAGTTATACATAATTTTCCTAAAATATATTTACATATCTAAGACAACACCCACCATATGCAAATAAGTAACTAATTAAAAATTAATATATTTTAAAAATATTAAAGTTGAATTCAGAGACGCAATCCAATTTATCCAAATGATAACTAAACCAACCGTAAAAACAACAAAACCGACTAGATATAACATATATAAAATTACAGTATAAGTAAAGTAATATAATACTATTAATATAAATGATGTATACAAGTTATAAATTAATTTAAAANACCGTAAAAACAACAAAACCGACTAGATATAACATATATAAAATTACAGTATAAGTAAAGTAATATAATACTATTAATATAAATGATGTATACAAGTTATAAATTAATTTAAAATTAAAACTAAATAGTAGTAAATTATTATTATATATTTACTTTAAAAATATTTATATCCGTGCATGAGCACGGGAAATCACCTAGTTTATTTGTAAGTTTGGTACTAGTTTAGTCTACAACTATATATCATATCAATACTATTAAATTTGGATGATGACCTATTGATATTAGTTGAGTCCAATTTAAATTATCGACAATACATATCTAAAGATAAATATAATATTTACATCTGCATCTAAATATCACGTTCAATACTATGCACGATCTTATTTTTCATAAACAGAGCAGTTACTTTTGTTCGTCCAGTATAGTCTACTTTTAACAAACTGGGTTGATAAAACCTATTTTACCATAACTCATCGTAAACATCTAAGCCGAAGTAATCAACCACAAATACAAATCATATTAAACCCTTGGTGGTTAATAGAATAGATGCCATGTTTGAGAATGCTGCCTTGGTAGCCGGTTAATCACCGGAAAAAGCATGGAACGGCTGGGAACCATGGTGATTTGGTGTTAATTGGGGAATAAATAAAAAAAAATTGAAAGAACGATCAACTTTTTGTAGATATTAAGCTTATAATCACAAGTATACTTTAGATTCGTTATATTATGACTGGAATTTGCAAGAATAACAAGAGAAATCAGTGAAAAAAAAGCAGCTGTAGAAAAATGACAAACATCATAGGTTGAAGGTTGAAGACAATGTCACTTTTGTAATTTCCTAAGTAACTATAAATTTATAAGATAATAATTAAATTATTTTGATATAATTTTATATCATTGTTAGAATCTAAAATGATATAAAAATAAAATTAAAAAATTAAAAGTTAATATAAAATATGATGAGACTAATTTATTTATATAGATATTAGAAAATAAATGAATTTTATGATTTTCTTTTTAAAAAACAGTTTATATTTCTTTTTAACTTGAATTTAAAAATCAATGTTAATATCGAATCGGATTACCGATTTTAACTAGTTTGACCAGTTTATGAATGGGTTTGCCGGTTTGATTCAAATTTGGTTTTAGCATAATCCGTAACTGTTTAGAAGAACGAATCATAGTCCGACTAGTCCAGCCTATAATTCAAATCTGGTTTTTAGCAAACATATATTTTTCCATATGTAGAAATTTTCTTTACCAAAAAACTATTTAACACATTAGAGAAAAATAAATCATAATATTCATTTTCCAAAACTTTGAAATTTAAATGTTTTAAATGATATATCTTATCAAAATAATTGACATTATTCAAATTTCGTAAATATAATAAAAAATAATATTAAATTAATATTAAACAATAAACACAAATATAATTATAAAAAAAAATATGAAAATTAAATTTCTTTAAAAAATTAAAACAAAAAATATATCCACCCTTTGAAAGAGCGGATCAAAATCTAATACACGATTACTATGATTCTGCAAGCTTTTTAGTATCACCGCCTAGACCCGTTACCAGCTTCTAGATACGATGATAAGTTTTCGGCTAGGCGGACGCATTTTTTAAAATATGGAATTGGACGTAACTCAAAAAGTTGAAATCTTCAGTTTCCTTTCTTAAGCTTAGCCAAACTCAGTCTTTAAACATGTTCTTTGCTCTTACCGTGGAAACACATTTCCTCTGTATCTGATACTCTCATGATAGTGACTTGACAGTACTTTCTATTTTTGATAGCCACTATTTTAGACTAGCATGGTTTATAGTTAGACAATCATCACTTGCTTAGTACGTTTTTATGTGTTAGGGATCTTTTAATGATGAAAGCATGGTGCTTAAAGAAGTTAAAGAAGGTTCATCCCATTATAGATACGGATATTTCAGGAGGAATAAGTCCAGAAAATGTGTATATATCTGTGGATTTAGACAAGGAGGTGAACTCTCTTTAGATACCTATTTTACAGGCGCACAACGCTTGGTTAGTGTTCTATTGTACCTCTTGGAGGAGGTGCAGTCTTTAGCGGATGGGTTCCATTTAACTCTTCAACCATCAATCAGTTTCCTGAAGATGCTAAAAAGGTATATGTTGTATTCTTCTCGTCACTGTTTCTTGGGTTCTCTGAGTCTCTCCAGACTTCTTTTGTATGCAGACACCATCTTGCGGTCTCATGGCATTGATGACAGGACTGTACTATTAGAAGCTGGTGGTCAAGCAGCTCTTCCTTTCCTTCAACAAGCTGGAATTACTTGTGAATTCAAGGTACAAATAATAATATTATTTGTTGTATCCTTCAACAATCAACCGAATTCTAGAATCAATACAGGTTCTAGGTAAAGCCTAATGAAAATTCATCTGAAGCCCCAAAATTTGTATGAGCTAATAGACATACGGCCTATGAATCCTATATTGTAAAAATAAAGTTTTTATGAAGACTTGCCTTAAAATGTTCATGGCTTCATAAATCTTAGGACCAGCGGCCATATCTAGAATCACTTGTTCAAAGTTGCTTATCTTTTTGATATTATAAACAAATCGTTTATCTGCAGGGTTATCCAGAATCTTGGGCACTCAATCACTAATAAGGAGCTTTGAGACAGTAGTGTTTGCCCAACTAGTTCAGTTATCTATTTACTTCTATTATAAATGCATCTTTAGAAGATTGTGTAAGTTTGATTGAACATATGGAATTTGGTATCAATTATCAACATACTCTATTTTTTCAAAAATTTATCAACATATATAATCTAAATGAATTTGCCGACGATAACCACCACGATACGTCCACGTGTTTGATGCTAATGCTAAAACGTGTAAACCAATCAAACAATAATGAGCTTAGAGTGAGAGAAGATAAAAATCTCAAGGAAGCAAGCGGAGAAAGAGCATGATTGATAAAGTAAACAAAACATAGAGCAAAGAACAAAACATGCATGAAAAAAAATTGCAATCGAAACAGCTTGAAGAGGAGAAATATAAAGTATCGAACAACAATATATGAAAGCCTTTTCAACACACTTATTACATAAACTCCAAATTCTCCACATAGTCTATCAATGTGTTTATAAAATGATGCTTCTTACCTTCTTCAACTTCAAGTCCCTCAACTTTGACTCTTCTAAAAGTCTTACTCTCCACATTGTAGAAGACAACGAAGTACCGGTTCATATGGTGGAACGGGTATGACGAGTATACAATTTCACCTCTACCAGTCACTCCAACAAACTTGGTATGCTTGACCATCTCTTCACCTAAAGGAGACAATACGTAGCTATTCTTGGACCACTTATGATTTCCAGCATCTTCTAGAACCCACAGTACAAGTCTTTTCTCATATATATCATCCTTCTCATAATGTATACCTAATTTACCATTGTAATTAAAAAGATCCAAAGAACCCAACGCAGATACTTCCATGTCTTCATCTGTGTTTATAAAGCGGAACTTCTCAGACCTAACGTCGAAGCAAACTATAACAGTAGATTTCCCCAACTTAGCTTCAAAATATAAAATACCATTTATAGATATATCAGTAGTTATACCATGGCTCCTCTCAAAATGGAACTTGCATTCAACCATTCTCCATAAAAGCTTTCAAGATTCCAACGTCAAGACCTGTTGAGTATTGGATCTTTCATCACGTGACGAGGTCATACACAATACTTTAAACTGTTTTCCGATCGGATCATACCCAAAATACAATTCTGCAGTGGGTAAGATGTTTTCTTTTGAGAACATTGGGTAAGGTTAGAAACTCCCCAGTGGCAGGGTTACAAATCACCCACATCTCCCGAAGCAATACCAACCCACAGAGTGTGCTAGGGATATTAAATGGAATATATTCTGGTAAGATAGGCGTTTGATAAGGCGTGGCTAGAAGAAAAGAGTTATCGTCCGGATTATGAGGCTGAGTTGAAGACGAGTAGAAGAACAACTTTCCATCAACTTCTAAGGTGAAAAGGAACCGTGGACGAGTCAAAGACACAGTCAAAAACAAGTCAGTGAAATCAGGACGGCAAAACATGGATGCCAAGAATTTCGATACGCTACGAAACCTAGCTATAGACTTTGCCGGGACTCGAGAGAATATCTCCATAAGCAGATCATCAGGGATTGAGTATTCTCTTACCGAGTTTGCTGATTGTGTTTCATGTCTGGATGTGGTTAATACTAGACTTGAGACTGGAAACATGATAGATAGATTCTCGAACTAGAAATCCTATCCTACTTGCGGAAGGGATACACAGACCTAGAAGATGATCTTGTGCAAGAAAGATTTAGAGAGATTTAGGTTGAAGAATATATATGATTATTATTATTGATTGTTTTCAAACTGCCGTAAGGCTACAATATATAACAAGTCTAAAGAGAAGAAAAGTTAGAACTAAATAGGAAAAGGAAAGAGATAATGGGAAGATTAAAAAGGAAAACAATAACTTAGGAAAAAAGTAAATGAATAAGCTTTGTGACTTATCCTTTCACAAGACCCTCCGACAATTGCTGCTGCATATTTTTCATCGCTGATGGATTTTTACAAACCCTAGAATAGCTTCATTGCTTAAGACGAACGAAACCGTAGACTTGGCTAAGATTCCTATATGTGCTTTATAAGGGCCCAAACATACTCAGTGAATTTAGGGCTATTAGAATCTTTCACTAGACGAGTTTTGTATTGCATATTATATCAATCTTGTGGTTTAATCAGTGTTATACGGCTTCACTTTCAGAGGCTATTCATTGTCACGCGTAGGAAGATGGGATTGGTCATGAAAGAAAAGAAAACAATATTGGTAGCAAGTGGTATACTGATTCTTGAATGTGTCGTTTTTATCAAAGAAATTGTGTTCTTGTACCCCGTAGACTGTCATGAAAGTAATCTTTGGTAGATAAGATGAGAAACTAAAGCATTCCACACGATTACACAACAGTAACAATTGTGTTCTCCGGTAATATAAGAAGCATCATCAGAGGCCAAGAAAGCTCTTTCTCTCTGAAAATAAAAACACAAGAACAATCATAGATGGGAACCGAACACTATTTGATCACAAACACAAAACACTTTCTTTAACAAACTAACAAACTAACAAACCACTTGAGGGTTCCGAGTGATGATAGAGGCAAAGTTTGTTCACTCTTTTTACCGGTGAGTAACAGTGGAATATAGTGAGTAAAAAATGTTGAACCACCATCATCATAAGGATTAGTGGTTACCTGGAGGAGAAGGATAAGATGATTTGACATTGACTTTCCAAAGCTTGTCAAGAGCAGATTCTTGAGAGGATAACATTGGGTCAATAGATGGATTTCACAGCTGCTTACATACAACAATATCTCTGAAACACAAGCCAAAGGAATGCTGATTTAAGAATAAAACACCATCAAAAGTTGAGACATGCATCTTACTTGAATTGTCTTTTGGACAAGAATCTGGCAATGTTGAGCATTAGAGACATGACAAACGATTCCAAATGCATCAATCTCATGAGCTTTAAGCTTCTCTAATGCCTAATCCACATTTTAATGCACAATTTAAAAGGAAAACACACACAAATTGCTTGTGGAAAACAGAGCTTCTAACCTGGATTCACTCATGCTATGCAAACAAAAACAAAACTCATTAAGAAAAACATAGAACTGGAGGACCTGTTTGCGAGAAGAGACGATCAACATTACCGAATATGCAATGGAGTCTAGCGGTTAGAATTGTCTTCAAGGCATTTTTTTTTTCTTTTCTTAGTTTCAAAGTTATTGACACTTGGTGATCTGTGTGATTTATAAGATTGATGGATCAAGTTACGAATGCAGAGTTCGTCCTCTTTGTTTTTGAATTGCTTAGAGCAATCATTGCATAAAAGGTAAACATTGTACCTATAACATGTACAAATAGTCTAATAAATTGTTTTAGGTAAAAATAACACATCAAAAATTATACAACGGAAAATAATAATGTTTTATTTAAATAATCAAAAATTTTATTTTCAAAAAAAAAATATATATATATAATTTTTTTTTAATTTAACTTTTAACAAAAGTTATTTTGGTTATTTTGATCACGTGTGAGAGTAGTTTTTTAATCATATATATTAACCATTAAATGAGAGTTTTCATTATACGCGACATATCTCTCTCTCGCGCTGTGACATCTCTCTCTCTCTCTCGTCGTTGCCATCGGTTTCTTGATTCCCGGCGACGATGGAAGAGGAGCATTATCGAGACTGGGCGGGGCTTCCGGTGGAATTGACATCATCGATCATGAGCCGTCTTAACACGGTGAATGTATTGGAAAAAGCTCAGAAAGCATGCATGTCGTGGCATCTCGTATGTCAAGATCCTTCCATATGGCGTAAGATTGATATGCACAACGACTTGGGATTCATGAACTTGTTGACCAAGATTCATCACAGGGACATGTGTCGTCAAGCTGTTGATCTTAGCCACGGCGGTTTGGTTGAGATTGACATTTGGTATATCTGTACTGATTCTCTCCTCGAACACATCGCTGATAGGTACTCACGACTCTCTCTACGTTCAATCTTGATTGATTCTACCGTTGCTATATAATTCTTGTTAGTCCTTATAGTACTTTTAATCGTTTCTTGCAGTGCAAGTAACCTCAAAACCCTAAGAATTGCAATGTGTCATGAAATACTCGATCATGGGCTTGTCGAAGCAGCTGCGAAGCTTCCGTTTCTTGAAGAACTAGACATTTCGTACTGCTCATTTGAAGTGGAGACTCTTAAAGCTGTAGGACAGTCTTGTCCACACCTAAAGACGTTGAAGCTAAACTACCCTGTAGTTGGTTATGATGAAGATGACTTTGCCTTAGCGATCGCTGAAAGCATGCCGGGACTACGCCACCTCCATCTTTCTGGGAACCACGATATGAACAACACGGGCTTGAAAGCTATTCTCGACGGTTGTCCTCACCTGGAACACCTCGATTTACGCGAGTGTTGGAAGATTGAGCTTGTTGGGGACCTAGAGGATCTATGCTCAGAGAGAATCAGAGTTTTGAGACGCCCAGGTGACCCATCCCCAGGTCCTCATCCTATGTTTTGGTTATAGATTTTGATATTAATTACTACTTTATAATGTTGTAAAGATCTTGAACAACCGCATACTTGCACTACGTTTCTGAAACAAGTTTGGAAAGTTGATGATGATTGCTTCATGTATATGAATTTCCATGTACTTTTGAAAGTGGTTGACTTTGAACTACTATCACATATATCCACGTCCGTCATCTTAAAAACACTTATTTCCATTTTTTGGTATCCATTTATTTGTTTGTAAACTACTAATTTCCATTTTCTTGTATAGAAAAACATTATTTCTTTTTTCTTGTTGAGCAAAATACAAAAAGAAACGTTTGTTTCTGTTTAACTATAGACCCTAATCTTTCTCAACTATTGTGTCTGCTCTATCAAAGTATGAAACTAGTAGGCAACGATTCCAATAAAATATCGCACTCTACTGAATTTTCTTCCGATAAAAAAATATATCTTACAATATCTACGTCAGATCATCCAATCAGAGAGGGTTTAAAATTGCCACATCACTATTGTTGAGTTAGACTGAACTTTTGTGTGGTTTTTTTTTTTTTAATTTCCATCCGATCCAACATAGCCCATGCGGCCATGCCTATAAACATGTATCGTCTTCAAGCGTCGAGGATCTCTCTTTCCCGGACTCTTCCACTTCATCTTCTACTTAGTTACCTTCTTAATCAATGATAATTTTAAAGCTATTTTTAAATATTTTGTTTCACATCCCCTCTATGCTTCACCTATATAAAGCTTTTTCTCTAAATCTTTATCTATCCAAAATTAAAAAACCTACTCTGCAGAAGCTACAACATGGCCATCAAAATACCACCAGAAAAAAAGTTTAGCTCTCAACCTACAAACTGATCTAGGACTTCTTAATTTTTAATGAACTTTAGAGATTTTTCAATTTAGTTTGAAACTTATAAATTGATTAAAATAAACGTAGTTAGATATTAAATGAACTTAATTTTAAAAGTTAGTATAGTAAAATGAATAAAATAATTAATTCACGTATTAATCTATGTAAGAAAAGAACTTGGAAACTAAAAAGGTTTAGGGAAATTGAACATTGGCTAGGTGAAGTATTAACCATTATATGGTTAGCCATACAAACTAATGTATAACTAAAAACACAAAATATATGTTATGCATGACAACATCCCTCAACTTAATGATGTTATGGGATTAATATCAAGAAATTAATAGATGTCGGAGAAGTTAACTCCGTATTTTCTTGTTGATCAATTAAATCTGACGCAACAATCATAATTTACTAAAATTAGATATGGACACGCACAATTATGCGGGTGATTATTTTCATTTATACAAATATTAGATTTACATGATTAGTTGTATATAATTTTAATATTTATCATATTGTTAATAACTTAATATAATATTTTCAAACACAACAATTTTATAGTTAGCATGTAGTAATTTAATTTATTGTTTCAAATTGTTAGTGATACATTTCTTATTAAAACATGATCACTATCTAAAACTTTACATTATGTGATATTTACAACAATTTTGTTCAATTTAATATTAACTTAGATATTAGTTTCCTTAAGATTGTATTTGTATTTTAGGTTTTTGTCATACATATATGTTAACCATATTATTTGTATGAATTAAATCTTTGACTGAATAACCTATATTAAGTGTAATTTATAAAACGTCTGCTTCATTTAAATTATTAAACTGGAAATTGTAATTCATTGTGTTTGTTTTTGTCTTTTTAAACCTAATTTTTCTCTTTACTATTTATGTTTTTGAGGTTTCTTACATTGTGTATTGCTGATTTAGACTTTATTACCCCCAAAAATTTTGAATTATTTTCAATGTTAAAACATTTATTTGCAATTCTTCATCTATCATACATCAAGTTATATAATTAACACTTAACCTACAACTATATTTGATAATAAACACACTGTAAATAAATGTATTCACAATGATATTTTTTTCAATCATTCATCTGTCAATTTTGTTAATGACATTAATTGGTACAATATCTATTGCACTTTCAAAATTGTACAAGCTAAAAGAAACAAAAAAATAACATTAATGAATAATAAATGAATATGGTCTATATAAAAATGAGATTGTGTATCTTTTCGTAACACAAAACAGTCATATATTTCTATTATTGAAATATATAAAATTAAACCTCCTACTATATTTAATAACATAGACTAAATGAATTTTCAAAATTTCATTTGTAGACGGATCATTCATATTGATAGCGTATTTTCAACAGTGTAGTACAAAATTCTGAATTAACAAATATTAAATTTTAGAGATCAAAGATTTAGTTGAAAAATCTTAGTTAAATTAATATCAAAAATTCAATACAAAATAATACACGAGTTTAATATGATTACATAATTAATTAGATAATTATAAGGTTTATTTTAGTAAAAATGAAATATACATTTATATTTTAAATAATTACAAAATTAATTAAATATTTAAAAGGTTTGTTCAAGTGAAAAATGAAACATACATCTATATTTTTAAATAATACGAAAGTAATTACATCTTTTTAAAAATGTTTGATTTAATGAAAAATGAAATATTTATTTATATTGTATAAAAAATATGAAAATATTTTGTTTAGATGTAATTTAGAGAAAATATAGGAATATCTATTTGATTTTTCTTAGAATAATTAAAATATTTTACATATGTATACAAAAATTCATTTAAATATTTTTTTAATAGAAGGGTCCAAATAAAAAAGTCACACATGAAAGAAAATATGACTTCTCTTTAAATATAATAGATTTAACTTAAACTAGCTTAATAAAAAAAATGAAATTTGTTCAGGGTTTTTTATCGGTCCAAAAAAGTCAAATATCAGACGATAATTTTGGTCAATAATAATCACATATGATTTTATCAACTTCTTTCCTCATTCACTGATTTGAATCGCAACCCTATTTTTTTTATAGATTTTTTCCCTTCTGCCATGACAGAGAGATGATGTCTCCTATATTTAACTTTTCTTGGGATGATTTTAGAAATGTGTGGTCAACACTTTTTTTTATTAGGCTGGGTTGGTCAAATTTTGTTAAATTATGGTTGGGTGGATCATATTTAATTAACCAACATGATAATTAAGTAAAGTTAACGTCTCCAACGTAATGAAATCAAACTCGTGATGTTTAACTACATATTATATAACACTATTAAGTTGAGAGATGTTTTCAATTGAACCAACCGGTTTAATCCCTAACTGAAAAACCAATTAACTAAACCGGTTGATCGGTCAACCTGGTTGACTCGCCGAGTCGACTCGGTCGAGTTACCGTATCACCAGCGGCTTACCGGAATCAACGACGGCGGCAGTTCCTCGCGTGTGAAGACTACGTGTGGAGCTTGTGGCAGAGGACGGCAGTGCGTGTCGCACACGCGTGGACAGGCGCAGAGGAAAATCGGTGCGTGCATGCGTGTCAGTGGTTGGCTCCAGGTGGTCTTGCTGGTCTGGATTCGTCTCGACGTCACGAACATGATGGCACCCTTAGATTCACAAGAAACAACACAATTAGAGAGTTATGATCGATTTAATGAAAGAACAAAACAAAGCCTTACGGGATGGCGGCGAGTGGGGATACCTACGGCGGTTGACGGTGACAGGATGGTGGTTTGGGTCTCAGTTGATGGTGACGATAACTGTACAGACTCGGACTTGTTTGACTATTCCATCTCTGTAAAATTGTATGCTTAGGTTGTCTAGAGAATAAATTTAATGAGGAAATTCTTTATATAGGGGAACTCACCTAGGGTTTCATAGAGCTTAAATGGGTTTTGCTGGGCCGGGTCGTTACAATTCTTCCTCATTAATAAGGAATCTGTCCCCGAATTTGGCGCCTGAAACGACTGCCCAATATCGTCGGGAAAAAACTCTGGATAATGAATCCAATATCGTCCTCTCTTCATGGATCCCATCTCTCTCCCAATGAACTTTGACCATCATGGTTATCATCCCTGAACATCTTTCACTTTCCGCTCCAAAATCTCAATTGGCTGAATAAGTGCAGACAAATTTTTACATAGATCACGTGGTGGCTGCTGTAAAATGAGTTCTGGTTCTCTCACAACTTTCTTCAATAGCGACACATGGAACACATCATGGAAATCTGACAAATCTGCTGATAACTGTAATCTGTAAGCCACTGCTCTAATCCGTTCCAGAATGGGGTACGGTCTCATATATCTCGGTTTAAACTTCTTTAGCTTTCGAGTCTTAGATCCTCCCTGAAATGTTCTAATCTTCAGGTACACTAAGTCACCCATCTGGAAATCCAAATCTTTTTGGCGCTTATCTGCATAGTTCTTCTGATGATCATGGGCCTCCTTAAGCTGAGTCTTAAGCATCTCTACCTGCTCTACTGTCTCTTGAACCATTGCTGGTTCTATGACACGTCACTCCCCCATCTATCCAAAAAGTGATGTACGACAAGGTCTACTAAAGGTATATATTTTCCCCAGCTCCCTTCCAAATCCAAAACACAAGCTCTGAGCACATCTTATAAAGTCTGAATAGTCTTCTCTTATTGTCCATCTGTCTGTGGATGATATCACCTGTAACGCTCCGACTGTCCACAGTTAATGGGTCACCCACGCCCGCTCACTCGGCACGTAGGCCCCATCCCATCCGACGTCGGTCCGTTAATTTTTCCAACACTACAAGAAAATGTGACATATATAGCTTCGGAAAAACGCTATTGCAGGATAACATAGCGTTATGGTGAACGCTGTGTCTGCCCCCGCAATCTTTTCTCAGGCACTTTATATAGCGTTTCTCTGTATGCTATTTTATTTTATTATTTCGATAGCGTTTATTAGTTATGCAATTCTAACATTTATAATAGCACAGTATATTTGCTATTGGTGTTATAAACATAGCACTATTTTGATGTGATTGTTAGTATTTAATATAGCGATTTCTCTTTTGTTGTTGTTTCTGTAGTTTTAGCTGGGTTTTGTTGTATAATTGGAATCAACGTATTAGTCCTTATATATTAGCTCTGCCATATTTTGATCAATAGAGAAAGACAATTAGCCAAACATTAAGTCTCGAATACATAAGTTCTAATAGCCAAACCATTAAGTCTTACACAACCAAACCACAAACAAAATATTCAACTAGCCAGACAAGTTCTACAACCCAAGACAATCCAATATAAGACACTGTTTCACTTATAAACAATCTTGTCATTAGGCCAAGCGATTGTAGAACCTAATGCATCAGCAACAATCTGGAATTCTGAGGTTGGTCTCCATACACGGGCGTCATCAATCTTACATACCTCAACCCATACCTTGCTGGCGTTTGGACCCAATGGAACAAAATGGACTTTGTCTTCTGGATTGTCTGATAGAACTTTTCCTTCTGCAACCGTTTGACCTGATCCAAAGCAGTCTAAGAGTAAGCAGTTCTTCTTAGGAGAGTGACTTGTGTTTGAGCTGTTAGCTACACTCTACAAGTGAAAAATTTATACAGATCATCATTTTAAGAAAACAATAGATGAATGTAAAAGTTAGATAATTATATGTAAAGTTTTACCTTAGGCGATGAATTTTTAGAAGATGAATCTTTAGATGGTACTGCTCCTTTAGCAACTGATGGTACCTTAGATGATGAATCTTTAGATGGTCTTGGTCCTTCACATAGTAGAACCTTAGAAACTGGCCATGCTATGTACGCAAACAGTGCATCCCCAATCACTTTCATGTCTTCACTTGGTCTCCACAGGTAAGCCTCTCTGTTAATCACCTTGTCAATCTTAACCTTTACAGCATTCGGACCCAAATGAATATTATTGACCATCTCTGTTGGGTCAGCCGAAACCATATGTCCCTCAGCAATCACTTCAGCATCATTAGTCCAAGAAATAATTTGGATTCTATCTTCGAATGCATTTGTAGCCTAAGTAGTCATTCAAAAACACAATATACGGATCACCAAGTAAATAACTTTTCTAATGATATAATTTTTTAATACACTGAATAAATGACTAGTAATCTTACCGAGGAACCAGCAGTCTTGTTTACAGTTTGGGAGTCCATACTGTCGAGAATGAGCTTATCGAATGGCCATGCAATTTTGGTTCCCACAGCGTCTCCAAGTAAGGTGATAGCTGTTGTAGGCCTCCACACATATGCTTTTTTATCAACTACTAAGTTAACAAGTACAGCTGCTGCATTAGGTCCAAGTGGAATACGACCAATCTTGTAAGCTGGTTCAACAGAGCATAGATCTCCTTCACCGACAACAACATCATCTTCGGAATACCAATCAAGTAGCTGACACCTAAGTGATCCTTTGGTTGTACCAGTGTTGCCGGATTGTGAACGATCATCCTGATCTTTCTGAGAACATAGAAAACAATTAATATTCGGCTGAGAGAGGATATTATAAATACATTACCTTATTGACTTACACTTACACTTTTCCCTTTAGCTAAGTCACGAACCAAGTCTTTCAAATCTTCAATCTCAGTCACCAAAGCTGCTTGCTTAGCTTCAAGCTTCTGCACATGTGCATCCCTAGCCTGTATGAAAGCTAGCTTGGTAGCTGTAATCCCTCTTCCCATTCCTCTGACTCTTCCATTCTTGTCTTTACCTAGAACCTGACTCACAGCATCTTCTTTAACACTAATAGTGGAGCTTGAGCCCATCTCACTATCAATTGTTTTAATTTTTTCCTGATCGATATCAAATATTTATGAGTAGATCAATATAGATAATCAAGTATAATGGAAAAAGATTTGATAACTTCTTACAATTGTTTGTTCAAACTCTGGTCTCACGGCTCTTCCATCTGTATGGGTATGTCCAGCTATCCAGATCTTGCTTCTAGTAATCTTACTCGGGTCAGATGCATTTTTCTTCTACAAGTAGCAAAGAAAGTAAGGTACAAAGGAAACTTAGCTCACAAATACACCAAATCACAAACACATACCATTTCATCAGCAAGACGACCCATTCCTTTGCGACTGGTGGTGTGTGGAATCTGACGCATCCGCATATCTCTGAATTGGTCACTTCGTTCCTACAATCACATTCCAAGAATAAATATAGCAAACCTTAACTTTAACAGAAAGATATAAAATATACCACCTTGAAAGAGTGTTCTGTCCTACTCTTCACCCACTGTATCCAAACTGCGTCATTGTGAATGTTGCTTGGTTTTAAGGAATGTATAGTTTCTGTAGTCACTGTAGAACGCAGTTTCTTAACTAGCCTTGACTTAGAAGCTCTAAAAACGCAACCCATTTTCTGGAAGATAGACGTCTTTTGCCAATCTTCTGTCAAATTGAACCTCGCCTACAATAATCTCCTATGTTATCATATATAAATAAAGAATTATGAAGTTTTTACGAAGTAACAAAACTTGTACCTGCACCTCCTCCCACATTGTATCTTTTGTCTGCTCATCGACGTGCCTCCAATCGTCTACAAGAACTGGTACATATTCTCTCACAAGAGGTCCAAGGAAAGAAGAAAGTGTAACTGAGCCTTTCCCAATGGGTTCACTAAAGCTGTTAAATTGAACTTCCACCTTCTCATCAGCCCTTTTAGCCACTTTATTCATCTTCGTTGGTCCTCTAGTTCTCCTCGTCTTGTTCTTCGACTGGTCTGTTAAACATTCTTCTTGTTGTTTTTCATTTTCTGGTTCGGATCTTGCTGCTTCCTCTTCTAGTGTGTCTGTATTTTCTTGGTCTTTTTCTGCTTCTGCTCCTTCTACTTCCTCATTATTGTTTTCTTCATCTTCTTTCTCAAGCTCATCCTCAGGGTCTTGAACATACCTCCAAGCATCAGGGTCTTCATCACCAATATCCTCAGGCTCTTCATTATGAACATCCACATGCTCTTCATCATGCATTTCCTCAGGTTTTCTTACTTCAGCAGGTGATAGATTCTTCCTTTTACGGCTGACTTTTTCATTAACCAGCTGACGCAAGCTTCCTTGAGCAACAGTATGTTGAGCTTTCCTCTGTTCTCTGACAGAAGTTGTCCCCTTAATGGGAGGAGCGTCAAGGCCTTTCTGACGATTGCTGCGTCTAGGAATGATTTGGGTACCTTTCTTAGCCATGACTGAAAATAAACAAAAAAGAGAATTATTATAATCTAATACTAATACTAACTCTAATAATCCTAACAGTACTAATATGCTACTATTGATCTGCTTCACTACTCCTACTCTACTAATCCATTATGTAAATTCCTTCGCAATCTTCCCTAAGACAGAAACTCTCATCATCAGAAGACTGATCCTCCAAATCTTCACAGTGCTGAATAGATGACATCGGTGCAACAAACTCTGCATCTGTCTCCAGCTCATGGTATCCCCTTGGTGGCGCTTTCATAACAACATACCAAGGTGATGATTCTTCTTCTCTGGAATAGAACACTTGTTTTGCTTGAGACGGCATAATATAGGGATCTTGGCGAAATGCAGACTGATTTAGATGTAGGTTCACAAGCGTAAATCCATGTTCTTCTTTCACACATGCCCTTTGTTGGCCCACTTACACTTGAAGAGTGGAACCTGGAACATGTGATAATCCAGCAATAGTATCTCTTGTATGACTCCGTAGTACACAACAATGTCTGCCTTCTGATTAGTATCTCGAGCACTGGAACGACACATGGTGAAAGCTTCATAACACACTCCACTGTTCTGAGTCTTCCTTTGTACATCATCGGTATGAAATCGATGTCCATTAACTATATATCCCTTATATGTTTGTGCTTCAGCTCTTGGTCCAAAAGCTAACCACTTTAGCTTCTTCGAATGATCCTTTGAGTTACTTGGGATCTAGTGACAAAGAAAGAGACAAAAAAAAGAACTAGCTTTAATAATGTATTAGATAAACTAAATCCATGATATATGTATCTGTAACTGATCATATACCTTCTCTTTAACCCAATGTGTAAACCTTTCCCCATGAAATTTCCACAAGTAAGTTTCATTTCTTCTGCACCGCACATCTTTATCTTGTAATTCTTCCAAGTGCATACTACATTTAATGTCCAAACGTCAGACATGGATACAACTTACAGAAAATTACTAAATGTGGTTATACTTACTCAACATATGGAGTGAACATTTCTGTGTTCATCAGAACATATCGATGTGCTATCTCCCGCTCTTTCTCAGTAAGTGTAACTGCTTTAGCCTTGTGAAATGGACGACCTTCAAGAATGTCTTCAGATGGTTCAAGATCTTCATTACGGTTTACATTTTCGCATGCTGGTACAGATGTCTTAAGAAACTCCAAACAGAAGGCCATGCATTCTCCTGCCATGTATCCTTCAGCCATACATGCTTCTGGCCTAGCATAGTTTTTAACAAATGATTTGAGTGTCTTCATATACCTACATCTCAAACAGATACCATATTAGGCCAAATCAGCTTGCATTTGACCCAAAAAAGAGTTAAATAAGCAAAAATCAGTACCTCTCAAAAGGATACATCCATCTAAAGTGGACCGGACCACCTAAACGTGCCTCCCTTGCTAGATGAACAGGAAGGTGTAACATGATATCAAACAAGGTTGGAGGAAAAAACCTCTCCAATTGGCACAATGTCTCGACAACCTCATTCTCCAAAGCTACAAGCTTCTCTGGATCAATCACACGCTGACATAACTGATTGAAGAAGTTGCATATTCTATTCACTGCAATCCGAGGCCCAGTTGGCAGCATTCCTCTCAGAGCCACAGGTAACAGGTTTTGTAGCAAAACATGGTGATCATGCGACTTTAAGCCACCAACAGTAGGAGGATCAACTGAAACACAGTTGGCGATATTCACACAGTAGCCATCCGGTCCTCTGAACTCAGACAATCTCTTGCAGAACTTCTTTTTCTCGGTCTTGGACAGCCAATAAGCAGCAGGTGGTAAGTAGTTTCTCTTCCCACGTACTTGCGCGTGTAAGTTTTTCCGAATCCCAATATCTTCCAAATCATGGCGTGCCTTCAAGCCATCTTTAGATTTAGCACTTTGCATGAGGAGGGACAATATGGCATCAGACACGTTCTTCTCAACGTGCATTACATCGATGTTGTGACGTAAGGGCAGATCCTAAGACATCAAAACAATAAACTAAGTTAGACAATGAGTTAAAAAAATTTAAAATGAAAGAGTAGAGAATATTCTAACCTTCCAGTAAGGTAGATCAAAGAAAATAGACCGCTTCTTCCACCTCCATCGATCACTTTCTTCATCACATTCCTCTTCTGAAAGCTCTTCACCCTCAACCAAATCAGATCTCTTTCTTTTTCCTTTCTTATCTAAAGGTCGACCAAAATCATTTCTAAAGTCTTTCAGCTGCTCAAATATCTCAGCCCCTGATTGAATTCTCGGTCCTGTCCCTTCTTCTAAAGTGTTATCAAACCAACTTCGTCTGCGTCTGTAAGGATGACCTGGTCTGAGTCTTCTTCTATTACACATGTAAACATGTTTTCTACTAAACTTCAGCCACCTAAAAGGTGTATCCTTGCCACAAACATTACATGCTTGTTTACCTTTGACTTTACAGCCTGCCAACGTCCCCAAACCAGGATAATCACTGATAGTCCACATCAACATAGCTCTGAGATTAAATTTTTCCTTGGAAAATGAGTCATAAACCTCCATACCTTCACTCCATAAATCCTGTAGATCTTCTATCAATGGTTGAAGATACACGTCGATGTTGTTGCTCGGTGCTGTTGGTCCAGGGATCAACATAGTGAGCATTACATTCTCTGCTTTCATACACAATGTAGGTGGCATGTTGTAGTTAACTAGCAGGACTGGCCATGTACTGTACTTCGTGCTCTGGTTTGAAAATGGGTTCATCCCATCAGTAGATAGACCAAGTCGAAGATTTCTCGGGTCAGACGCAAACTCTGGCCATTTAGCATTAACATGAGACCAAGTTATTGAGTCCACTGGGTGCCGCATCATTCCATCTTCTGAAGCATTACTGAAATGCCAACGCAGATCCTCGTCCATCCTTGTTGATCTATACATCCTTCTGAATCTGTCCTTTATCGGGAAGTATCTAAGAACCTTAGCAGGAATCCCATTTTTTTCCTGTTTCGTGTGCTTGTCCACTTCCCATCTAGAGGCTTTACATCGAGGGCAGCTTGTGAAATCTTTATACTGCTTCCGGTATAAGATGCAGTCATTCTTGCATGCATGAATTTTTTCATAGCCAAACCCGAATATCTTCAAGTAGTTCTTCATCGCCTCTGTTGATGTTAAAAGTACGTTATCTTCTGGTAGCATGTCGTGAACTATCTTCAGAAGCTGATCAAAATAGTTCTCTGACATTCCGCTCTTTACTTTTATTCTGTAAAGCCCCATGACAGCAGACACTTTGGTGTAGTTATGACATGTGTTGTAGAGAGGAGATTCAGCATCTTCCAACTTCTTCATAAAATCTTTCTCTTCTTCTTCAATATCATCACGCTGATCTGTTCTGTCACTCTGGGGCTGTAAATTGTCATCACCATCGAAGAAAGTAGCTCTAAACAACTCATAAGCTTCAAATTCAGAAGTCTGTTCATCACCCGTCTTCAATTCCCTTATCTCCCCATGCTTACTCCAACATTTATTTCTCTTGTACTTCTGATCCATTCCCTTAATAACCAGATGATCCAAGACTGTGGCTACTGATTGGTGTTCCAGATTTCGGCATTGGATACATGGACAAAACAACTTTGCGGGATTGCCCAACCTATTTGCTGACCCATAAACAAAATCCGTTGCTCCTTTCTCATACTCAAGGCTAGTCCTATAAAGCAGAAAACATTTGAAAATTCAATCATAAGAAACTCAGTTGTAAGTAACAGAGTTAACAATAATTACATATAAATCCATACCTTGGAAGCCAAACCCAAGACTTATCCATGTCACAACACCACCACAGCTCCAAGCTCAAAGGGTATTAAACATGTGTGATAATGAACATAAGCCCCAATACACTAAGACTTTAGAGACACATACTAGAGAATGAGAAGGGTTATCTGCAAAGTACCTTTAGGTTGCAAATATCTTGTAAAAGATAATCTGCAAAAGAAAGCAAAATCGATTAAAGTCAGACAAATCTAAATCACTTAACACTACAATTTGTCTATGAAATTACAAATACCTCAGCTTGAAGCCACCACCAAAATCTGTCCGTGAAACCTGTCTGAAAAGCCTTAATTAGTGAACAGGAACATCAAAACCCCTTTCTCAAATAAAAACCCTAAAATTATACATACCTCAGCTTCTGAGAAAGATCTTGAGCTGCCAATAAATTTCTGTAAAAATTCCCAAAATCGGTCAAAAATCCAAAATAATTAACATTTGAAACCCTAAATCCATATAATTATTGATTACCCAAAAAAAATCAAACCTTCAATCGAGTTTCGAAGAGTCTAGAACCCCACGAGTTTTGAATCGAGATCTGGTTTGTGGAGAAACTTTCTCGAAGAAGAAATCTACTAGCTTTTGAGATCGAGATGAGATGAGAGAATTCAATTGAGTGATAGAGATTTTCCAGACACAAAGAGAGAAGTGAAAAATGACTGAGAGGGAAACTCGAGAGTGGGAGAGAGGGAAACTCGAGAGTGGGAGAGAGGGAAAATCGAGAGTGGGAGCGAGGGAAGAGACAAAGACGATGAAAACGATTAAATTGTCTAAGTACTTTAACCGGGAAAATGAAATAATTTTCCGCCTAAACCATACATAGCGTTTCAAGATTAAAAAAGCTATATAAAATACGCTTCTCTAAAAAACCGTTACACAACTTGGACTTCGAAAACTATAATATAGCGTGCGTATTAAAAAAACGCTGTCTTAAAAAAAGGGCTAAGTCAACGATAGCATTATAGACTAGAACACTATCTTATTATGCTATCTTTACCCCCTTCCCTTGTAGTGCAAGGCCCAAAAGTCATGTTTACTATTCCTGCAATCACCACATGACCTTTCCTCGTGCTTTGACCTCACTTGCACGGTATCGCGAATAACTTACCGATATGTCACCCATCTTTTCACTACTCCAGCCCAAACACGCTTAACTCTGGAGTTCTAAACGGATGTGTGACGGAAAATATAAGTAGACTTTGACGACATAGGTAACCAAATCAATTCTCTTAAGCCTTTCCACATATTCATATATGGTGTTTTTATCATATTCTAACAATGTTTTCTAAAGTGTTTTTGAGTCTTTATCGAGTCTTTTTAGTCCTTTTCAAGTCATTACAGGTATGGAGTTGCTTTGGATGGAAGATGGACCAGTTGGAGAAAAAGAGTGCAATTTGGGAATTTTCACGCGAAACAGTCTCGCGGAACAGCTGTTCCTGCAGCAGCGATTTTTAAGGAAATACAACATATTTCGGGATTTGCCCTAATTCTCCTATTTTTCTTTCCCAGCCGCCAGCAGCCTCCATATATCTTCTTTTCCTATTTTCTACATTAGACTACGCTACTTTTTACAGAGAAACAACTCTAGAGCTTTTGGATTATTGTGATTTCAATACTTTGTATCTTTGAGGGAGAAGAATCTCTACAACCTTTGGAGAAGATTTCTAAACCCTCTTGCTTATTATTTATTGATTCAGACATGTTTTCTTCATCTCTAATCTCTGTATTTTCTCTGTTCATGGCTGAGTAGTCAGCTTGCTTAGTCTAGGGTGTTAGGGTGTTTAGATCCATGAGCTAAGTACAAATGAGGTTCATTATTTGATTGTCTCAATTCATTGTTGAACTTACTGCCTGCATTAAACTAGCTACTTAGTGCCTGATTCTAGGTTTAATCTATTCATCAAAAGTGTTTTAGGTTGCTAGAAATAACTTGAATGGACAGCTCGTCCTTAACCAGCGAAAGTAGATGTTAGGGCGTGTTGTGAACTTATCGAATCTGATCTTAATGTTTGCTTTCATGTTTTAGTCCAAACGAGAGTTTAGGTATTAAGGCTGATTGTTAAAAGGGGAGATACCACAACAGTGGGTCAATCTTTATTTGTCTTTTGAGTTCTAGACTTGTGCTTATTAAAATCTTGAATAGATGTTTGGCTCATGATCGTTTGACACCCAATCCTTCACCCTAGGCTAGCATTCTCTTTAATCTGAAACTCAAATCAATTCGTGTTACTTGCTTTCTACGTTTACTTAATTTTAGAAACCCCATATTGTTTTAGCTTAATTTTGATCCTATAAAAATAAAGTGTAATATTTGGTCTCTGTGGATTCGATCCTCAAGTACGACATTGAACCTCTTATTTGAGAGAGTAGCTTGAAGGTTAATTTGAGCATATCAAATTTGGTGCCGTTGCCGGGCAAGACTTTGAGATCAAACCTGCCATGATCCACCTGGTACAGAGAAAGACGTTCCATGGACTACCAGCTGAGATACCTATGGAACACATCGAGGCTTTTGAAGAAACCTGCAGCTTCACTCGTGCAAACGGCATGCCACCAGATTTTATCAAATGTATGTTGTTCCCGTTTTCTCTAGAAGACAAGGCTTCAAGATGGCTTAAGTCGTTACCTACAGGTTTCCTCACTAGTTGGGAACAGGTCAGAGCGGCTTTCTTTGGCAAATTCTACACAAAGGCAAAAACAACTGCTCTCAGGAACAAAATCTCTTCCTTCAAGCAACTTGCTAATGAACCATTTAATGAAGCATGGGAACGGTTCAACGACACCCTCAGAGAGTGCCCTCATCACGGGTTTGACAATGACCACATCCTAGGAATCTTCTATGATGGTGTGGATTGGGAATACCGAAGTGTTCTGAATTCTGCAAGCAATGGAGACTTCATGACTCAGACCACTGATGGAGTGTTTGAGCTGATTGAGAACATAGCTGCTAGTTCAGCCACTAGGATCCAGGAGATCGATCGCTCCAAGGAAGTGAACAGTGTCGACACCCAGAAGATTGATGAGCTGACAGCTAAGGTTGATCTGCTGCTTAAGAACAACCAAGGGCAAGTCTACATCATGGAGGAAGCTACGGCTGAGTAGATTCAGAACAGTCACGAGGTTACTCCTGAGGCTGGAAAGAAAGGGAACAATCAGCAGGAGATCAGCTACATCAACGGACAGGGGTATGCACAGAACCACCAGGCACAAGGTACGAGGTATCAGCAAGGTTTCCCACATAATTTTCAGGGTAAAACCTTTGTTTTCAGCCAGGCACAGAACCGGTTTGTGGATCAGAATCAGAATCAGAACCAGCAACAGTCGCAGAACAACCAACAGGCTGCTCCAGCTACTACCAGTGGTCCGCAAGATGAGCTGCAAGGTTTGGGTATGATGATGCAGCAACTGTTGCAGGGACAGTAAATTCAGGGAAAGGCATTGCACCAGGTTACCTCAGAGATCAACACCAGAATGAACAACATGTTCACTGAGCTGAATACAAAATATGATACTGTGAGCAGCCACATAAAGAGGATTGATGTTCAGCTTGCTCAAACAGCTGAGAGTGTCAAGAGGCAACAAGGGACGCTCCCTGGAAAAATTGATAAAAATCCTAGGGCGGAGCACTGTAATGCAATAGAGCAACTGTCTGCAGAGACTATTCTGGGCGCAGAAGAGAAGACAGAGCTGTCTGCTAGCTCCAGAACGACTGCTCATGATGAACATGCTGAGACTCCACCACTTCGAGTCTATGTTCCTAAGGTCCCATATCCTATTCCACCCATCTGAGAGATCCCATTAGTGCAGAGGAGCTGGAAGGTTTTAATAAGATGGTGAGGAAGCTTCCTAAAGAACTCTCATTCGAAGATGCTCGGCAGATCCGGCCATTGCATTCGTTCTTCACATACACTAGAGAGACTCAAGAGGAAATTAAAGCCCTCTATATCATGGCAATGACCACGCCATCACTGAAGGTCTTGCCTAAGGTTGCTGACCCTTGTAAATTTGTTTTTCCATGTTCCATTGCTGGAGTAGAATTTAAGGAATCTCTTTGTGACTCTGGGTCTAGTGTGAATCTTGTCTCAAAGGCGATTGTAGATGAGTTGAGTATTGTGGATGTTGAGCCTTCTCAGGTGAATCTGGCTTTTGCAAACTCCTCCAGAGCAGTCCCTTATGGCACCATTCGAAACCTTCCTGTCCAAGTTGGGGATTGCATTTTGCATACTGAATTTGAAATTGTTGAGATGAGCAAAGATCATGCGATGCCTTTGATTTTTGGAAGATCATTTATGGCCACAGTGGGAGCAATCGTTGACCTACCTAATAAGAGACTCTCCTTCTCCAACATCAACAAGAAGACTTTCTACAAGGCTATCCCAACCAGGTCACAAATCCGATATGCCTCTTGCATCTCAGTGGTCAGTAGAGAACAACCAGAAAATTTTCCTAAGAAGGAGCACTGTTCCAGAATAAGAGAACATGGTGAAAAGAGTGAGATCAAGGTAGTCCTGGATGGAGATCCTCACACTGATACCAAGAAACCCCGTGGGAATGCAAAGGTAAAAGAAAAAGTCCAGAAGAAAAGGGTCAAGAGTGGTCCTATGATGACTTTGATACCTCGCATATGTGATGAGAACTCCATTGAATATGAGGTAAAGTGCAAAGGTACCTCTAAACCATTCTCTAAAGTCAGAGCTATTCTCACACATGACTTGAAGGAGAAAGGGGAAGCTGCTGTAAAAGAGTTGTTGAGTAGAGTATTGAAGCTGAACATGTCTGATTGTGGAGCTTGTTTTAAAACAAGCGCTCATGCTCAATCCGACTGATCCATGTCACCAAGTCAAGCTAGTGACTTAAACCAAGCGCTTGGTGGGAGGCAACCCACTAGTAAGTGTAAATATCATTAAAATTTTCTTTTTGCTTATTTTTGGTATTAGTTTGTTGAGTTTCAGATTAAAACTCAGAAAAACCCGAGATACTTCAAAAATTTATGGGTTTCAGAACCGGAGCAGCTATCCCTCCGAAAAGAACGGCGGCTCCAGGCGGAGATCAGACGATGGAGAACCCAAAATTTTCGTGGAGCGCCCATTTCACGCAGGTAAGTATCTCGACCAAAAGAATTTATATTTTTATTTACACCTTCTCTCTGATTTATTTTCACACCGAGACGTTGTGAAGTAAGTCTGGGAGAGGGTCTTTGTCGTTTACTAACTTGTTTATTTCATTTGGTTTTTTATGTTTGAGTCAGTCTTGAGTCATTTTGATTTTTTTATTTATTGAATCAGTCAAAATTTTGTGGGAATTAGGACCTTATCCCGTGTTGATCACTCACTAACCACCTCGTGCTTTAGCTATCTTATTCAGTGACCTTAGCAGTGGCGACAGACACACATGTGGATACAGAACACCCTGACATTACATCATCTTGTTCTCCAGAAGCTTTCAGCTTGTAGAGGTTACTCTGGAAAGACTTAACTCCATTTAACTTGAACCTAATCTTCACAATAATTCTTCTTGTCATGGGCGTTAGATTAGGGTTTAACGTGATTAACACTCATGACTTCTTATTCTTTTTATCCATCTTGCTGATCCTGAGTGGCTAGCTCATCTTTAGCTAGTACCCACCTTGAAACCCCTAAGCTTTCATTCCGCCCTCATGCATTTGCTTTTTAGTATTTTATGTGCAGATATGTGCAAAAGGGCCGCAGAGGAAAGGATCGACACAGTCTCTTACTCGTTGATGCTACAGAATGTTCTGCCGAGATAACAGGCGAAATCAAGGGAGAAACTGCTCCGCCGCCATAGATCCAGCATGAAAGAAGAGAAGGTAAAGAAACAAGAATGAGTATGAAGTCAAGAACTCCAGTGGCACGTCAAATCACCAATGTTACCTACTGCTTCGTCACCATCACCAGTGTTATCTTCAGAAAAAAAAAAAACTTATTTTTATCCGGATAAGGTGATGGAGGAGGAGAAGATTTCCAAGATAGACAGAAGCCACTGGTGAATTGAAGAAAAGAGAGTGTGCAAAAAGCTGAAGAGATAAAGACCATGTAGATGATCGACTGTTCCACAAGAAGAACAGACGTTTGATCGGATCAACTGTGCAAGAGGAAGAGCAGGAAAAAACGAGTAGGGCTGTGGACATCAATGGATCTATCCTCTTTTGCAATTTTACGCGATATCCTGCATCCTCTATGAAAATGGTAACCCCTAAACACTGATTAGCTCCACTTAAACACTTAAAAGGCCTGTTTCATACCTAGACCGTTTACCCTGACTAATGCCTATTATGAGAAGCTCACGCCACAATTAATTGAATGTAAAGAGTTTTGTCTGGAAGGTGTAACTTTTGCAGGTCTGAGATACAGAGTATGGAGCCGGTTTGAACAGCGGTCAGTGGGGTTTTGGTAAGGATGTATATGTTATCCTAGTTTTACTGCTTGTATGGTTTAGAGATTCGTAGTTAAAGTATGGTTGTTGAACCATAAGAGAGTTCCCACACTTTCAAACCTTTCTCCCTGTTCTTGATACTTGACATTGTTTGAGGACAAACAAGGATCTAGGTCTGGGGGAATTGATATATGGTGTTTTTAGCATATTCTAACAATGTTTTCTAAAGTGTTTTTGAGTCTTTATTGAGTCTTTTTAGTCCTTTTCAAGTCCTTACAGGTATGGAGTTGCTTTGGATGGAAGATGGACCAGTTGGAGAAAAAGAGTGCAGTTTGGGAATTTTCACGCGAAACAGTCTCGCGGAACAGCTGTTCCTGCGGCAGCGATTTTTAAGAAAATACAACATATTTCAGGATTTGCCCTAATTCTCCTATTTTTCTCTCCCAGCCGCCAGCAGCCTCCATATATCTTATTTTCCTATTTTCTACATTAGACTACGCTACTTTTTATAGAGAAACAACTCTAGAGCTTTTGGATTATTGTGATTTCAATACTTTGTATCTTTGAGGGAGAAGGATCTCTACAACCTTTGGAGAAGATTTCTAAACCCTCTTGCTTATTATTTATTGATTCAGACATGTTTTCTTCATCTCTAATCTCTGTATTTTCTCTGTTCATGGCTGAGTAGTCAGCTTGCTTAGTCTAGGATGTTAGGGTGTTTAGATCCATGAGCTAAATACAAATAAGGTTCATTATTTGATTGTCTCCATTCATTGTTGAACTTACTGCCTGCATTAAACTAGCTACTTAGTGCCTGATTCTAGGTTTAATCTATTCATCAAAAGTGTTTTAGGTTGCTAGAAATAACTTGAATGGGCAGCTCGTCCCTAACCAGCGAAAGTAGATGTTAGGGCGTGTTGTGAACTTATCGAATCTGATTTTAATGTTTGCTTTCATGTTTTAGTCCAAACGAGAGTTTATGTATTAAGGCTGATTGTTAAAAGGGGAGATACCACGACAGTGGGTCAATCTTTATTTGTCTTTTGAGTTCTAGACTTGTGCTTATTAAAACCTTGAATAGATGTTTGGCTCATGATCGTTTGACACCCAATCCTTCACCCTAGGCTATCATTCTCTTTAATCCGAAACCCAAATCAATTCGTATTACTTGCTTTTTATGTTTTCTTTATTTAAAAAAACCCATATTGTTTTAGCTTAATCCTGATCCTATAAAAATAAAGTGTAATATTTGGTCTCTATGGATTAGATCCTCAAGTACTACATTGAACCTCTTATTTGATAGAGTAGCTTGAAGGTTAATTTGAGCATATCACATATCAAACTCGGGATGTTACAAAAAAGTTTGAGAGTTTGTCTATCTACTAAGATTTGCTGCCTTTTAAATGTATCATTAGAAGATTGTGTAAGTTGGATTGAACATATGGAACTGAACAGAACAATGTTGAAATATAAACATCATAAAGAGATGAGTCCAAAATTTAGAATATTAAAGTAGTATGATTGGAAAACCTTTTGAACACGCTTACATAGACTTCATATTCTCCACATAGTCTACAAAGGTGGCACTAGGAGTCCCTTTCAGTCCTCGAATATTGACTGTTTTTTCTTTAAAATTAAGAGCTCAGTCAAATGGCATCACATCTGGATTAATCAGAGGATTACGTTGGACCTACCACTCGTTTAAGTCTAATATCATCACAGCTCTTATTGCGCTAGCCGAGATTGAATCTGGGTTTGTATCATGATAGGGTACTATTCTACAATTAGATCACTGGTGCAATTAAAATTTCGGCATCGCCAGGGATAAGAAACCGACATATGGGTAACACGTAGCTAATCTGGACCTACTTCAGTGGATGCCATGATACCCATGTGTAATTCAAAAAAAAAATAATGACTCTTTTAAAAGTGTTCCTCTCTATATTGTAGAAAAAAATGCAAAAAATATCACTTAAAAGTGTTTCACCTTTACTAGTACCCTGAAGGAGAAAATACATAGCTATGCTTTGACCATTTATGATTTCCAGCATCTTCTAGAACCCACATGTCAAGGTTTTGTCCAACCCTTTACGTAGTTTACCTGTGTAGCTGAACAATTTCAAAGTCAAAGAACTAGACCGAAACTCATAAGGCGTTGGTAACATGTCTTCATCTTTGTTAATAAAACAAAACTTCTCTAACCTAACACCAAAGGAAAGTATCACAAAAGACCCTTCGAACCTACCCTCAAAATACAAAACACCATTCATGCATATCTCATCATCTAGTAGACTATTATCCATAAATTTGAAGTTGGGTTCGAGCATTCTTCACCGACTTTTTCCAGACTCCAATGTTAAAATCCAATGAGTATTGGGTCTAGAGCTGTTCAAACTCAAACACAACACTTTGAACTGTTTGGCGATCGGATCATAGCCTAAGTATACTCCCTTGGGAGTGCTTTTTTCGTTTCTAAGTACTTTGGGTAAGATTAGAACTTTTCCCTTCGCAGGTTTACAAATCAGCGGACATTTTTTAATTCCAAATCCTTGAAGCAAAGACCAATATACATAACGGTTTAGAGATATAAGTTGGACGATAATTGGGAAGAGACGTACAATGGTAAGGGGTGGCTACAAGAGAAGAGTTTCCGTTTGGATTTTGAGGCTGAGGTAAAGAGTAGAAGAACAACTTTCCATTAGCTTCTATGGTGAAAAAGAGCCGTAAACGAACCAAAGACTTAGTCAAAAACAACTCAGTGAAATCAGGATGACAAAATATGGATGCCAAGAATTTTGATACGCAACGAAACCCATCTATTGACTTTAAGGGGAGTCGACAGAATATCTCGATAACGACGAGAAGTTGATCAATTGGGATTGGGGCTGAGTATTCTCTTACCGAGTTTGATGTTTGTGATCCATGTCTGGATATGCTTAATATTAGTCTCTCCAAGAACTGCTGCTCCAAACTTTCCATGGAAGATTTTATAAACCGTAGACAGAATTGCCACATAGCTTAAGACAAACGAAACCCTAAACTTACCTAGGCTTCCGCTTCCTTCTTTCCCTCAATCGTGACGTTATATGCAAGAAACCCTAAAAAGCTCTATTAGGACCAAGACATACACGAATTTTGTGCATCTATTAAGAGAAAATGGCCATTAAAATCATGAATTTTCAAATTAAAGTCACAAAACCCCCAACTCTTGTTTGAGCCAAAAAAATCATCAACTTTTAAATATTAGCCGTTTTAACTCTCATATTTTGTTAACTTGGCCATTTAATAAACTCAAATAGTCATTTGTTAAGCTCTATTACAAAAACAAATGTTTGTTAATTCTTTAAAGATGTTGTTTTAAAAACTGATTAAACGGTAATCAAACAAAATCGTTTTTCTTTTGTAAACACTTAAACCTCAAATCAAATTTATCTTCCTCATCTTGATTCAGGAAGATGAAGTCAATTTTGGACTCTAGTTTCGCGAAAGAGATGGTTTAAGTGTTTAAAGGAGCAAAATAACGTTGTTAGATGAATTTTTAAAACAACCTCTTTTACATAGTTAACATACATCTATTTTTATAATCGCATTTAAGAGTTGACTATTTGGGTTTCTTAAATGGCCGAGTCAACACAATATAAGAGTTAAACGACCAATATTTGAAAGGTAGAGATTTTTTTGGCTCAAACATGAGTTGAAGGTTTTTTGGCTTTAATTTGAAAATTGAGAGTTTTAATGGCTATTTTCTCGTTCTATTAAGGTCTAAATAAATGACATAATGAAATTAGATCTACTTCCTGAATCAATAGTTGTGACTTTCGTAGTTAGGTGAAAAAAATCCTAAATGGATTCTATTTAGGGTGATTTTGTTAAATAATCACAAGAGTTCAAAAAATTAAGAATCTAACCACTGAATAGTTGATGTGACAATTAGAACTAAATCTTGATATTTTTATCCTTCACTTACATGTGCATGATTATATGCGCGTCACATTTTCTAAAGAACATAATTAAAGTATACTATACCGTAAATCATATAACATAGTCAGAGGAGGCCGCACGTTTCGCCCACGGTCAAGGATTAAAGTTAGGCATTTTTTGATTGGAAATGTATAAAGACCCTTTTGCTTCCATCGTGTTTGGATATTGTTGACCTCATTCTAAACTATAAGTGATATAGTATATAATGGAAAATTCAATTAACTCAAGGTATATGCACGGGCATCATTAACCGTGAATGGGAACGTTATGTATCATGTTCGTGTCTGACCCCATGAGAAACACTATACTATAATATATATGATGTAGTATAGGCACAAGGAAACACAAAAGACACCAGAAGCACATGTGTATTGTGAGCGCCAAAGTGAACTCCAATACAGAGAGAGAGGGAGAGGGAGAGGGAGAGGGAGAGGGAGAGGTGGTTATCAAGCAATGAAAATGTTTCGAAATGGGTTGACGTAACTGCATCTACGGTATACATACTATACTATACTATTATATACGGTGCATAGTATAATATCAATATAACATCCAAGCTCACAACACAAATTCATTTCGGCTAAAGAAAAGTAATCAGGCATGGAGATATCAGGTATAAAAATGTGTTGTTTGTGGGTAGATGAAACATATAATACAACGAGAGAGTGATATAGTATATAATGGACAGTTCAATTAACTTAAGGTATATGCACGAACATCATTAGCCGTGAATGGGAACGTTATGTATCATGTTCGTGTCTGACCCCATGAGAAACACTATACTATAATATATATGATGTAGTATAGACACAAGAAAAAACAAAAGACACCAGAAGCACATGCGTATTGTGGGCGCCAAAGTGAACTCCAATATATATAGAGAGAGAGAGAGAGAGAGAGAGAGAGAGAGAGAGAGAGAGAGAGAGAGAGAGAGAGAGGGAGAGGGAGAGGGAGAGGGAGAGGGAGAGGTGGAGAAGGATATGGAGAGAGGAGGGGATTGGAGGAATATATATATATATTATAAATAATTATAAGAAACTATACTATTGTACATATAATATAGTGTGATTAGCTGAGAAAAAGAAACATATTCCTTTCACGCACAGTTGAAAGATAATATTGGGATTAAAGAGGAAAAATGCAACCATAGCCTAACGATAGCTTTATTATGGTTAGTTATTGTTTTTGTTGGGTTACTATGGCTATTGAGCAAAATTTCCCTTTTATTTAAGGCCTAAATGACCTATCTATCTATTCTATTACATTAGAAAAACGACCTATTGATAAAAGTTTAATCCAACTATTATTTTCAACATGTAACCTACTTTAAAACAAATTAAATATTTTATAACTGAATCTAAATAAAGCAAAATAAACGAATTATACAACTGTAATTACATTTTTATTAGTCAACACATAATTTGTAACTTCCATCCCAAAATTTTCGGTACCCACACATATTTTACCAACAGTTGTTTTTTTTTGAAAAAAATATTCGATGAAACTTTTGACACTTTCTTATCAGATGAGAACGTAAATGTTTATAAATATAGAACCAAACGTTTTTAAAATCAGTTACGGGATCTAAAGTTTTTAATTTTTATCTGCAATTGGTAAGACGACTTACATGGAAAGTAAAGACAAAATTATGATTATATATTAAAGACAAAATTTGTATTATATATATAAGTTGCCAATAAAAAAATTTTGCACATTGAAAAAAAAATATGTTTCATGTAAGAAACTAAACATAGATAAAATGTATTAAAATTATAATATATATATATATATATAAATCATGTAACATATATAAGTCATATAAAATATATGAATCATTTAAAATTAAAATTATTAAAGTGAATAAAATGTTTGTCAATCGGAAAAGTAATATTTTTTATTGAAAATGCATATCGGATCCTTAATTAACACAATAAGTCTACCACGGCATGGCAGATTTGACCTGATTCCTCATCCCTAATTTTATAAAATAATGAAATTATTTATTTTTCGCTATAAAATATTTATACTATAAAACTGAAATACCATGACTTAATTTATTTCATGAATATCATTTTGAAAAAAAGATAACACATTTAAATTCAATTATTAAAATAGAAATAGAATAGTGATATCTTTTAATCTATACAACATAAATAAAAATAACCCACCTTTTGAAAGGACAGTTGACTTATTGAAATCAGATCAAGAATCCTGGGGGAGGGGGGGGGGGTACTGGGAGTTAGACTTATGGGTTGAGATTTGATAGAAGATTACTAAAGAGTTTTCATATTGAAAAGGTTTATAAAAATATTTTAGTACAATTATTTTTTAGAATCTAGAAGAAATATACAAATTTGTCAAGTTTATTTTATGAGTAAAATTGTCTAGAATTTAATTCCCAATAACATTAGATTTGATGGTAACTTTTAGATATCATTAGAAAACCAACTTTTTGAATAACAATAGACTAGGATTATCCACGCGCATGAGTGGAGTGAAATTTATATACTAACTAGGATCGGCCCGCCCTACGGGGGGGATATAATTTATTTATAATCTAGATTATTATTTTTTATATGATTTCATCATTTGTGTTTTAAGTTTACATTTACAAAAGATGTATATGAGATATATTATTTTATTAATTTAAGTTATTGGTCAGGTTATTGTAAGTATTTTTTGTTATGAAATTTTGATTTTCTAGCATCATCATAATTGAATTGTTATGCCATTCTCTCTTAGAATAATTTATATCTAACAACTAATGTATATGACTCTTTTTGAAGTCATGACTTTTGCATAATTTTTCAAAAAAAAATCTCAATTTTGAAGAGAAACTGGTAATCAGAACATTAGTCATCCAGTTAAGTTGGAATTGTGCCACTAAAGGATTTAATTTGATACACTCAAATATTTAAACATTTCAATTAATTTTTCATTTTGTGGTGTAAGTAGTGTAATATGGTATGTTTGGGGAGTCTACCTATTATTTGAATTTATTGTTATTTTACGATTTTTTTTTTTATTTCCCTAATATTTTATAACAATTGTATTAATTATTTATTATTTTCGTTATACAGAGTTCAGTGAACAAAAAGGAAAAAGTGTTTTGAGATTCACTTTTTTCGTTAGCTTATGTTTGATAAAATGTGTAAAATAATATCTTTAAAAAAATATATACTTTTGCTCTTGTAATTTTCATATTTATTATTGATATTATGTTTTTTATAATATGTCTTTAAGTATTTTGATTATTTTATGTATTATTATCAAATATTTATGGTTTTATTTGTTAGATTTTGTTATATTTATTTCCAAACAAATTTCTGAAAGATATTTACACTAATTATTATATGTGAATTATTAGTTATATTTTTCATAATTTACATACAAATAAAAAAGATTTTGTGAGATTCACTTTTAAAATTTTTTTTTTTTTGTCCGCATGAAACTGAAATATCCCAAAGATTTAGTTTCTTTAAGGAAAATACTTTAATATGCGTCTACGGCTCCATGAGATCACACCACGGATTGACTTCTAAGCTTACTGGTAGAGAACTCCTCCTGCATTCGTCTCCTTATCAAAATACACATGTGTCCCGGACGTTGAACGATCTACATATAATGGTTATTAGAAACGAAATAAACTCAATACCTCTAATCATCTTTTGGTTTATGCTTGTAGCAACAATAACTTTTGGATCACCACAGAATTCTTTTGAGAAAATACTTCAATATGTGTTTTCATTTGATACTCTGAAGAAAATACTTTAATGTTTAGTTTCTCCACAAAAGTTGTTCCATTCCAATTATTTTGCTATTTTGATGAATATACGAAGGAAAAGAAAAGGTTCACAATTAAAAGGCCAACATACCTTGATCAGAATGGCTATTGCAGTGAGAAGCAGAAATCAAAGAAGGATCCTGTGGACGAATGTAGATGACTGCAACTCTGCTGGCAGTTTAGTCACAACATGCTGTGAGACCTGAGCAGGAATTACATCTTGAAAATGGTTCTGTAGACACTGATACAGGTGCATCAACTTGTTCTGAACTTGCTTTAGACGTCTCAGGCTTAACACAATTCTCGGAGAACGAAGTAGACTTGGAAAGAGGATTTTTCTCTGTAACTCCCTTGTTCACAGTAACAGAAAAATCATTTTCCACTTGATGATTGCTTGCCCCACTTGTAGGACCAGAAACCCTTCAAAAGGTACCCTTTAATCTCTAATAACATACGGATTTAACATAGAGAGACAAAAGGATGAAATGTAAAAATACTTTATCGGATAAGGTGCTGTGGGGTTTTTTGCTCGGTTGTTAGTATGAGGAGGAAAATTTCTAGAACCCCTCTGTTACATGATTAGCTCCACTCTCCCTTTAAAGGATGCATTTCTTCCATTGCATGCATCAGAATGTCAACAAAAAGCTTAAAAACAGGAAAGTGAAGTACAATTCTCATTCGAAGCGACCAAATAAAAGAAATCAAACAACCATGATAAGTGTTAGTAGAAGCGAAGTTCCTCCGACCAGTTCTGGCACTTGCTTGGTTAATTGGCACTAAATTCTGCAGACAGAAATCAATTAGATAATGAAAGTTACAAAGGACACGTGATTATAAGTGAATCCATAACATTCTGTTAAATCTTAAAAAGAAAAGCAAAACACAACTGAATTAGAAAAAACTAAAAAAAACAACACTACAAATAATGGATTTATAAGGAAAAAAAAAAGAGAAGACTTGCCTCTTTCTTCTTGTCTCTTTTGCTTTTCACCTCATGAAAGGTATCTGAAAAATTATAACTTACACATACCCATCCTGAATATCTAACATATCTGAATATTTTGCAGCTTGGTCACGACATACCCATCCTCATCTCAAGCAGCCAATTCAAGAACTTCGTTGCCGTCTCATGACCAATCGCAAAGAACAACCCAAACACTTTCAAATCAAACATCACCAGTAACAACGTTCTTCACCTTCAAACCACCAAGCACGCCTTTCCCGTTCTCATCTTCATACGCCTCCACCACCGAAGAGTTCCAAATCACTTCAATCCTAGGGTTCGACAACGCCCTCTGCTGCATGATCTCCGACGTCCTGAACGCCTGTGGGTTATATAAACCTTAGATCTATACTTGGTCAAGAAATTCGCCTCCTCTATTGCTGAGTCTCTGTTGTCGATAACCGCTACGATTGATTCCGGAACGTGTCGAAGATCAAAGAGATGAAGAAATAACGCAAGCGATTAGAGATTCTCAGGAGAAGAGCAAGGTTCGTCGTCGCACGAAGAGGGGAGTCGACTCTCTTGAAAGCACAAAATGAATTAGGTCACGGGGACTCCGCGTTTTGGCTTGAGAAGAATGAGTTATTGACACAAAAATAAACAGCTCAAAAAAAAAATGTACACGTGGACTTATTGACGTGTCAGCCTACGTGGACACCCTAAGGAGTGATCCAACTCTACTTTATATAATAGATAATTGTTGAATACTAATTTTGATCGTCAGTGTTCTAAAACAATTGACCGTTCAGATATCGTGTAATAAGTCCCCAAACATATGGTTATTAATAGAAATTATAAGGTTATTAAATATCGGATATGTTGATTTTTTTTTTAAACTATTAGTTTACATGAACTTCAATGATATCACTGGGATGTTACAATTCACTATCTCACTTCAATATAAAGAACTGTATTTCTAAAAATGATATGATCAAAGAACATTTGAGATTCGTCCTTGCACAAAATTAACATTAATTATGTGTACAAATTAGTTATACATATTTTTTTTCATTATGTTTTATGCAATAATAATATATTGAATATTGAGAATCAAGTAACTATTACATACCTAGTTAAATAGGAGTAAGCACATAAAGAAAAAGAATTTCTATTAATTTAAAATATTTTTTGTTGATAAAAAATCAAAACAATCATTTATTTATTTTATATGGTATATAATTAAAATTAAATAATACATCCTCTGTTTCTTATTGTAAATCGTTTTAAAATATTTTTTTTTCAAAATAAAAGTAAATTTTTCCAGTATCAAGGCAACTTTACATTTATTGAATATGGTGCGGTCAATCAAATAATACTGACTTATTTTATGATTGGTTTAGTTATATTTAATTTAATATATCAAATTCTACTTTGAAAAATATTTGTGCATTCAACTAAAACAACCTATATAAATAAACGGAGTGAGTATTGACATAGATATATAGTACATTTCAATACAAATATTTATTAATTGAGGTTTCGTACTCACATGATTTTCTTAACATTTTTATATTTGCTGTAAGAAAAGTATTATTTTATTAATATGAAAATTTATTTATTAATTGAGGCGTTCACTTAATGCAAATTTTGAAATTAACATTTTTATGTATTTTATATATGATATTGAATATATTAATATATATATATATATATATTGTTTTTAATATGATTATATATTAAATGAGGCTTTATATTCATATAATTTTAAAATCATCTGTGTTTTGTTATGAAAAAGTTAAACTATTGATCACAAAATTTTCATTATGTGATTTTTAATAGTCTTAGTAATTTATCGCCGTTTTAAAAAGATAATTTTTTTATTATATTGTTAATGTGATTGTTTAATTTCTTTTAAAATATAAAATTAAACAAAAAATGACGAAGATACAAAAATTTATCAAATCCTTATTATTCATAATTATTAATTATATACATATTAACGCTATTAGGTAACTCCCTAGGTTTTATTTAATGAAAAAAATATAGAATATTTTGTTTTACACTACTAATTAATATGATAGTTAGTTTAATAAAAAAGTATGATGTATATTTAGATGGACAATCCTATTTTTATTATGAATTCTAATAATCATTATAGTGATAATAC
The DNA here is from genome assembly GCA_932364175.1 of Eruca vesicaria subsp. sativa. Taxonomy (NCBI): domain Eukaryota; kingdom Viridiplantae; phylum Streptophyta; class Magnoliopsida; order Brassicales; family Brassicaceae; genus Eruca; species Eruca vesicaria. The sequence goes on along the minus strand of CAKOAT010126154.1, from coordinate 32,156 downwards.
GTGGCTACCAAAACATGTTGTAATGCTTCTCAAATAATATAGAGGGGATTTTGTAAATCATTAAACAATCGTCAAACGAATAACACAAGTTTTTATCAAGAGTGTTAGAATCCACTAGCCAATACCAATAGAATTTCAGAAGTTTAACAGCGTTACAAATTCATATCCCACTAACATTATAGTCTGAAAAATTCAAATATGCAAAATATGATGTTAAGACTTTCTTTTGTATTAAGAGAGAACCTGAACTATATAATGTATCAATAGGGGATTAACCTAAAAAGCCAGTGTGGTTATAAAACTAATCTTACTATCCCTTTATTATTCACTATCTTCACCACCTATTATTTCTCTTTATTAAATATTTGGAAACTCACTTTTAATTTAATTAAAATCTTAATCACGATCCGCGTGATAGCGCATGTTTTATTTTGAATAGATTGAACATATTTTATCAATTCATTGAATGTTGTTTAGTACTAAGAGAGTTTAGTTGTATAATATTTATTTTATGTGACTTAATTAACATTACTATACTTGTTTTGTGTAATTTATCTTGTTAATATTTGGGTTCATATCATAATTAGTTTTTTTTGTTTATACAACTAGTGCTAAGAATTAATAATCAGATCATATATATTTGAGAGTTTTGTATATATGACTTAAAAAAAAATGTCAAATACATCAAAGGTATTATCTATCACAAGCACCTTCTGGATTTTCTTGAAACATCATCATCCTACATTGTTTCTGATATTGGTTCAAGTCCTCATTTTTGTACCACTAGGTGTTTTCCTGCACCATGTGCAGTTATAAACTTTTTAAAAGTTAAATTATATTTAAAATGAAATTTAGTAATATTATATATTTTATTATTTCGACTAATATTTAATATAAATTTTATTTAATTAAGCACAAAACTAAGAAAAAAAGAAATTTTTTTATCTATTTATTTTGGTTAAATGTATTAAATCAACTTGCATAAAACTACTAAAAAATCGTATATAAATTGTATAGTTACTAAAAATTACAGCTAAACAATATTTATAAACTTTGTCGCTATCTAAAAGATTTAATGATATTATGATTAAAAATTTATTAATTTGTTAAAAGATGTTGAAAATTTTACAAAATATTAGTAATAAAAATTTTATAATTATAAAAGTAAAATTAAATAACATTTCAAAATTTATAATGCATATTTCAGTATATTTATTTTTAGTGATGATATGATTTATGAGTTATTACCACATTTTAAGAAGTTTACCAAAAATATAAATCAGGATTAAATGTAATGTATCAATTTTTGTCATATTCTATAAAGTTTACTAAAACATATATGCAATAAATGTAATTATCCATGTCATATTTAACTATAAGCCATGTCATCAATCTTAGTAGACACGTCATCATTTTTTTGTTAAAAATGATTGTAGAGAGGATATGTGGCAAATCACTTTGCAAATAATATATAGGGAATATAATTTCGACAACAACCTCTCGTTCATGTTTTGACGCCGTAGCTAAAACGTTTATCACGACCAAACAGTAACAAGCCTATACCTAGAGGTCCTAGACTGTGAGCGTAGATAAAGATCTTGAGAAAGAGAAATGGAATGAGTGACAAAAGGGAAAAATGAAAAGAAAAAAAGTGTTGAATGCTTAATTAATAGGGCAATTTAGGTGAATAACCATGATACATTAATTTATTAGGTACAGTGAAACCTCTATAAGTTAATAATGTTGGGACTACACCAAAATTTTATTTTTTTATTAATTTAAAGAGATATTAATTTATCCATATACTGATCGAATCAAAAACTCAATTTGGGACTATAATATTATATTATTTTATAGATATATTTAATGTATATTAATTTATCAAGTATTAATTTATAGAGATTCTATTGTATCTAACTATAACATTATCATATTTAGGTAATTGGTTATAAGAAATCGGTGGTAAGACAAAACTAACCTTGTTGGAACACTGTTTTTAGCTAAATTTATCGAAAACACAATTGCTATACCTGTATGGCTGTCAGGTTTTGCAGCTTGGTGTTAAGTCCGTGTAGAGAAAGAGTTAGACTTTTTGTTGTGTTAATTTATGTAAAAAACACATGCAAGCATTTTTTCTTCTTTTCAAAATATGTGTCTCCAGGTTGCTAAGGAAAGCAAAAGAGAAGAATAAAGTCATGACTTATCATCTAAGTAAGTAAAAAAAAAAACTGAAACTTCTGCGTTTGAAAAATATAAATTTTATATAAGTCAAAGTTTTAATTTTCTTTTCTTTTTCTCGAGGGTTCTTTAAGCTAAATTTAAAGAAAACATGTATTATAACCGAGATCATTTGTTTGTTGTTTGTTTGCATTTTGAAAGATATATCTAGATAACGTTTAAATTATCGAAAATCATGATATTATTTTTAGGTATGTAGACTTTATAATTTGTTTGCACTTCAATAAACCACAGATTGCATTCAATAAACCGGATATTTCAAAGTCAAACCGGATACAACTTGCACTAGCCTCAAAATGAGTTTGTTAACCGAATAATTCATAGTTCTTTTGGATCAAAATTATAATAGCCAATTATATCATTTTGTTAAATGATACAAAATCAAGACTAAGCACTATTACATCAAATAATACTGAACCATTTAAAGGAAACCATGAATAACATTTACTATACTACTAGATCAGCACCACCGTCTTCTTCCTTGAGGCATCATGCAATGTCAGAGGTGGGTGTTGCTAAACGACAGCTATGGTGAGATTGTTGAGGTGCAAGGAAGTCACATTGTGTGGTCGACATGATAGGTTAGACTGGCACATCAAATTTTGCATGGCCAAAGAGCATGTAATCGGCACATGAAGCTATCAAATTTTGCATAGCCAGAGAATATATTATCTCCGCTGTAAACATTAAACTTAAAATAAGGGAAGTTTATTCAAATAGTACATATTTTAGGACAAATAACTAGAACCAAACAAATCTTTTTTTTTACTGACATTTTTAAATACCAAGCATGCCTTTTTATTATGTTATGTAAAAAAAATATTTACAAAAATACCATTACTTTTTAATGCCATGTAAGCAAAAATCCGTCGCCACGTAGGAAATCACTGTCGTGTTTTCATTAAGTTAGCCGTAAAGCGCTATAGATGTCGTTACGGTTGGGTTATTATTACGTTGTGGCTGAGTTAAACAACGCGGCTGACTTAAGAGAAATTGACTAACTTAAGAATATAAGTTAGCCGTTAGTGATGGCTGACTTACTGAAATATGGCTGATTTATGGGATAACAGCTGACTTACGTACATAAGTTACGGCTGACTTATACATCAACGATGTGATTTCTGGAAAATTCGGCTGAGTTGTAATTAAGACACGGTTGAGTTATGTTTCGCCGGCTGGGTTAATGAACATCGCCTGGCTGAGTTATTCAATTTATGGCTGACTTATGTGAGGTTGTTACGGCTGAGTTATATTTAATCAGCTGTAACTGGCTGGATTAACAGTAAACTCAACATAATTACGGCTGACTTATTAACGAAAGATTAATTTCTAGAATATCATTCGTTTGACGGCTGACTTATAATTTTCCATCCTAATTATGGCTGATTTATTAGTAAAAGATTATTTACTGAAATAGTATTCATGTTTCTGCTGGTTTACGTTGTACTTGATGGCTGGTTTATTTAGGCTGAGTCATGTGTTCGTTTGGTGGCTGACTTACCGATTTTCCATGTCATCATCCATGTCATCAACTCTTACAAACCATGTCATTACTAACATTGAAAAGATAAAATAAGGATTTATGTTAGAGACGCAGAGTCTTACTCTTCATTCTTCATCTTCTTAATCTATCTTCTTCATCTTATTCTTCATCTTTCTCTTAGATCTTATGGATTTGGTAACTATTTTTTCGGCATCTGGGTCTAAAAAAAATAGATTTAGAAAAAAATAAATCTGAGACAGAATTACTGCAATCGTCGTCTTCGATGATGGTCGGTTGAGAAGAAGTTTCCTCTTCTCCAGTGTCATGTATGGTGGTCTGACATCTTGTTGCTTCCTCTCCCATCGAATTCGCCGTCTTGCAGAAGAATAAATAGTCAAAGAGAGAAATGAAAAAGCCAAGTTCTATATTTTGTAAGAAAAAAGAAAAAAGAGAATACGAAGAAGATGATGAATTTGAAAGCTAATTTTATATGTTTAATGACTCAGATTTTGCATCATCTGAATATGAGATTCAAACATAAGAAGAGATTAAAGTTTTAATGTTGTGTTCAGGGTTGACTTAATGATTTATTCTCGCCCAAAATACGAAACGTCGTAAAACAAATTACACTTGAAGGCTGACTTATAAGAATGTTACGGCTGATTTATACCATTCATATACGTTACGGCTGAGTTATGCATACGTTAGGTCTGAGTTATGCATACTTTACGGCTGAGTTATACATACGTTACGACTGAGTTATGCAAACTTTACGGTTGAGTTATGCATACGTTATGGCTGAGTTATGCATACTTTACGGCTGAGTTATGCATATTTATGGCTGAGTTATGCATATTTTACGGCTGAGTTATGCATACGTTACGGCTGAGTTATAACTCATCAAATTGCAGCTGAGATATGCATACATTAGGGCTGAGTTATGCATACTTTACAGATGATTTATGCCTACGTTACAGCTAAGTTATAATCAAATTATGGCTGAGTTTTGTTATAATCAAAGGCAAGTTATGGTTACAATACGATTTTTTTTATAACCAAGTCGACCAAAAAAGCTTCTGGCAAGTTCAAGATTCATCATCCAAACTTAAATTGAAATTAGAAACCAAAAGAAAAACTAAAATACGAGTCTATAGATGAGGAATCAAGAGACATATGCATAAACAACATAGATCTAGGAAAAAAAAACAAAAATTGGAGACAGGTCTATTGTAGTCGTCGCCATCTTCGATGGTGGTTGGTTAGAGAAGAAGCTTTCTTTCCTCCAATATATGTATGGTGATCTGACATCCTGATGTTCCTTCTTGTATGGTGATTCAACATCCTGATGTTCCATCTCTCATCGGATTCGTCGTCTTTCAGAAGAAAAAAAATAGTCAAAGAGAGTGATGAAACGGTTAAATCCCGTCAATTATAAGAAAATAAGAGAATGATTTTTGACCTTTAGAATTCCTTTAATCAATGTTCATAAATTGTGATCCTTGAAAAAGAAAGATTAACCAATGATAAAGAAGGGTGAGGATAGAGAAAATGATAATTTTGAACCCTTAGATTAAAATCAATCAATGGTCATGGTTGCGTAATGTTCCCGCCCACCCCAGTGTTTCGCAAATATTTAGTTCCCGCCCAAAAATACGAAACTTCACGATTAAGTTACACTTTGCGTCTGAGTTATTGACATGTTACGGCTAATTTATGTTTAGGATAAGTTTATGTTTTACGGTTTAGGGTAAATTATTTGGGGGTTTAGTGTTTAGGATTTAGGTTTTATGGTTTAGTTGGCATTATAAAATATAAGAAATTACACAAATTCGGTTGAAAAAATAATTATATGGTATACTTTGTATATGGTGCGTTCAACACCTATATAGACACATAAGGTTTTAAGTATTTGTAAGACAACATATACCTCAAGATCATGATCAGTTAGAAACTTGTAAATTAAATGAAATATACTAAATTAAATGAAATATACACACTCTGTTGATTATATATTCATTTAAAATTGATAATATTAATTTCTAATAACGTATTAAAGTATATTTTTCAATATTAGGGTATGTTTGGGGTTTGGCTGAGTTATATGAAGCGTAACGGCTGGCTTATAGAACCGATACAGCTGGGTTATATTAATGTTTTTTATTTATTTTAGGGTCTGTTTGTGGTATGGCTGAGTTATATGAAGCGTTACGGCTGGGTTTTATTAAACTTTTTTGATATTAGAATATATTTGTGGTATGCATGGTTGAGTATATAAAGAGATACATCTGGCTTATAGAAACGATACGGCTGATACATCCCATTTCTTCCTTCATCGAGGATATTTGCTACAATCTTCACTCGTATACCTTGAATATTCTTATCATTTATCCCATCAAAAGTTACGCCAAGCGTCAAACATTCCACAAATTTCAATGAATACATTCCACAATCGCCAACTTGGTCGTTTTGTGGAATGTATTTGTCTTTCCTCCTTCGGAACACAAACTGCTTCTGATTAGGTTTTCAAAGATTGGCAGGAATATTAGGTTTTAGAAGTCCCTTCAGCGTAAAATCTTAGAGGATAATCCCGTGCTTGATCTTCAGAAACATCCATCTGATCCTAGAACACACATATATAAATCAACCACAATACAAAAATTAACTTCGTCACAACATAATACATAACTCAGTAGTAATAGAAACAAAACTCTACCAAAAAATAATATATATAACTCAGCTATAATACAACAAACTCAGCCACAACATAATACATAACTCATCCATGATAGAAACAAAACTCAGCCACAACATAGTATAACTCAGCCATAATGCAACAAACTCAGCCACAACATAATACATAACTCAGCCGTAATAGAGATAAAACTCAGCCATAATATAGTACACCTCAGCCATAATACAATAAACTCAGCCACAACATAATCAATAACTCAGGCACACCATGATCTATAACTTAGCCGCAATAGATCACAACGTACATCAAACTCAGCCACAATATAAAATAACTCAGTTACAAGATAATCTATAACTCATCCACATCATAAATCAAACTCAGTCTCAATATAATTTTGACTAAGCCACAACATACCGGAAAAGATAATACAATTGCGACGAAGACGATTGCGTAGAAACTTTTGCGGAGAAGACGTTTTCGACGAAGACGATATCATAGACAGTTCGAGACGAGACGATTTGGGTAACAGTTAGGGTTTAACGACGAAGAAAGAAAGTTGTGATGTTATGATTTTTTTGCTACTCACCGGAAATATGGAGACGGTTGATTTTCCCGTGTCGCAAAAGTTAGTGATGTTGACTGCCTAATTAGTGATGTGGATTTGATAATTAAAATTAATGTCAAAAAAATTAAATAAGGGTCTTTATTGTAATTTCTTAGGGGTCTGAAAACATTATAGTAATTTTTAGAAAATATATATCATTCTGGTTATTTACCAACTTTTCTACACTATTCTAGTAATTTTCTCTAAAATAATCGCCGTCAAAGCAAGTTTCTCTATTGCCGCTACAAACAGATCAGATTTCATTGGTTTAATCTTGATAATCCAGATACCACATTTTATCCGGGATAATAACTCACATATTAGGTGTTTTAATCCGGATATTACCAATTTAATCCAAAAATTTAATATTATTAGATTTGCATATTTTAATAAATGTGATTTTTGTAAAAGTTTATTACCGGATACAACATTTTTAATCCATATAGAATTGATAATAGTCAGCAAATACATCTTAAGCTTTTAGCAAACATTTCTGTGATTGGAATCAACTAGATTGAAGAGTTATTGAGATTATTGATACAAAATCATACTTATTTCTTAATGGGTTATTACTAATTATAACCACAAAATAAATTAATTTGTTGGGCTCAACAATAGTTTCTCTATACCAAATACGTTAGCTATGTATCACGCCAATCGCTACATTACGAGGTCAAATTGAGTTATTGGAATATATGAAGTAGTGTTTATACATGAGTTTTATAACCGTATATTGCATAGTTATTCCGGATAATACTATAATAGCCAGTGATATCATTTTATTAACTGAAATATAAACTAACAATAAGTCAGCTTACTCATCCACACATTGAATTGTCAGAAATCAATCCAAGTACACAAATCCAACCAAATAGCCAACAAATATAAAATTGAAGGAGAAGAATGAAGACGAGGTTTCGGAGCATGGCGGTAGAGGTGGAAGCTTACAAGTAACAACGATGACGGCGGTCGAGGCAAAGACTTACGGAAGTACACCACTAAGGTAAAGCAGAGGTGGATGCTTACGGGAATACGACGATATAGCAAAGGTGAGTGAAAAACTTGTATTCTTCACATGTATAGAGAGAGATGAATCAAGTGATATGTATCACTTGAAACAAGAAAAAAAATCAAGAACTATAATTTTGATTCAATGGACTGAAACAAGAATTAAACAAAATGAAAAATTTGGGCACACACTGAAACATGATTTTAGAAATTTTTTCAATCTTTGAAAAAAAAATCAATTAACATTCAAAATAGAAATGAATAAAAAAAAGAGATACTAGATTCTTACCAAATAGATGGAGAAATTTAGAGTTTAAATGAAAAAAATAGAGTTTAAAAGATTGAAGAAGACCACTTGTCATGAAAAAAAAAACAGTTCTTTTTTAGAGAAGAGGTAGATGACTTTCACGATCAAATCAAGAAGCGAAAATGAGAAAGCAAAAAAAAAGAGAATGAGAAAGAGAAAAAGAAAGAGACATGTAAAGAGATATAGACTCATGTCTAACTATAGGGACACTTTCAGATTAATCAATTATGCACAGTTGTGTTTTCATATACTTAGTTAGATTTTGTTTTATGGGTATAGGATGCAATAACTTTAATTTATATCATAGAGTTGAAATCCAAACAAACTTAGTATCATAGTAATGAAGTCAAGAAATATAAAAGTATCATGTAATAATATATGAAAGCCCCTTGCATAAACTTCAAATTCTCCACATAGTCTACAAAGGTGTCACAAATTCTAAGAGGCTCTCCAATCCCTGAATACTAACTCTTTTAAAACAGCTCGTCTCTATATTCTAGAAGAAAACGCACGACTACGACGAGTAGACAACTTCACCTGTACGAGCCGTTCCAACAAACATGGTAAACCTGAGTATCATCTCCCCCGAAGGAGACCATACATAGCTATTTATGGACCACTTATGATTTCCAGCATCTTCTTTCTAGAACCCAAAACATAAGGTTTTGTCCATCCGGACGATGTATACCTAGTTTAGCATTGTAGTTGAAGAAATGACCAGAAAAACCAAAAGGCTTTGGTAACAGCATGTCTTTATCTTTGTGTATTGTTGAAATAAGCTATACTCAGTCAGAAGTTAAAATTGCTGTAAAGTTTCTCAGGCGTAAGAGTAAAGTTTTCTCTAAGTTTCTCCACTTTTCAAAGTATGTTGAGACTCAGTTTAAAACTAAGATTCAGAGTGTGCAATGCGACAATGGTGGTGAATACAACAACAAGGAGTTTCATCAATACTTCGACACCAACGAGATCATTGTTCGATACTCTTGCCCACACACATCGCAGCAGAATGGAAAATCGGAGCACATGATACGAACAATCAACAACTCTATCTGGTCGCTTCTATTCCAAGCTCATCTCTCGCCAACGTACTGGGTGGAGGCATTACATGTTGTTGTGCACATCCTGAACATACTTCCCTCTTACGCCATTAGAGGACCTTATACCTTGTTCTTTCAAAAACCACCCACATATGAATATCTCAAAGTATTTGGGTGCTTGTGTTTTCCTAATATCAATCATTCTCATCTTCATAAACTCGCACCCAGATCAACTCCTTGCTTATTTCTTGGGTATCCAACAAATCATAAGGGTTACAGATGTCTTGACTTGAAAACTAACAAAATAATCTTATCTCGTTATGTTTTCTTTGATGAATCTATCTACCCTGCAGCCGTTTCTCACTCTGCTGCAAAGGGGTATGAGTTTCTTGATGACAATGAACCTTCCCTTATTTTCACAACAATACTTCAAGGTTCATCATCACCTGATGCAACAACTTCAACGATACTCTCTCCAAACACAGCTTCCGTATCTTCATCTTCAGCTTCCTCTAATTCAAAACAAGCTTTGCCGCGTCCTACAGTGCAGGTACCTCCTTTGGGACACGCTATGCAAACTCGCAGCAAAACAGGTGTTCGCAAACAAAAGAAACAGTTCTCACTTCTTTCCACTGTTTCTCCTTTGCCAAAGAGCCACATAGAAGCTTTAAAAGATCCGAATTGGACACCAGCTATGACTGATGAGATGGATGCTTTTGATAAAACAAGGACTTGGGATTTGGTTCCAAGGCCTCCTAACACTAGTATTGTTCGTTGTCATTGGTTGCATAAGCACAAATTGAATGCAGATGGCACAATACGCAAACATAGATCGCGTCTGGTAGCTAATGGGAAGTCACAAGAGGAGGGAGTAGACTACAACGAGACCATCAGCCCGGTGGTCAAACCTGCAACTATAAGGACTGTAATCGACATCAGTCTCTCCAAACAATGGCCGATCCATCAGCTCGACGTTAAAAATGCTTTTCTCCATGGGGACCTAGAGGAAGAGATCTTCATGCATCAACCACCTGGCTTCACATCCAAGTTGTATTCACATCCAAGGAGTATCCTCATCATGTCTGCAAGCTCAACAAGGCCATTTTATGGTCTTAAACAAGCTCCTCGTGCTGGGAACTCTAGATTTTCTAACTTTATGAAAACACTTGGTTTCTCTTGCAGAAAAGCAGACTCCTCCCTGTTGGTGTTTAACAAAGGTGTGAAGAAGGCATTTCTTCTCCTCTACGTCGATGATATCATACTCACGGCATCAGACAAATGGTTTCTCAATGTCATCATCTCCAACCTCCAAACCGAGTTTCCTATGTCTGATTCTGGACCACTGCATTACTTCTTGGGAGTCAAGGCTGAATTTAAGAAAACACGGCATCTTCCTTAGTCAACAAGCATATGCCAAAGATATCATCAAACGATCGGGCATGGAAGGCTGCAAGCCCTGTGCTATACCAGTTGACTTAAACTCCAAGTTATCTGAAAAAGATGGCGATCTCATTCCAGAACCAACGCAATATCGCCGTCTTGCCGGAGCTCTCCAATATCTCACATTCACTAGGCTTGACATCTCCTATGCTGTACATCAAGTTTGCCTCTACATGCATCAACCTCGAGAGCCGCACCTCATTGCCTTGAAGCGCATTATACGTTACTTACAAGGCACGCATTCGTATGGTCAGCAACTTTGGAGAAGTGACATCACCGATATCATTGCCTAAACAGATGCAGATTGGGTGGGGTGTCCTGATACGAGGCGTTCAACTTCAGGATACTGCGTGTTTCTTGGCTCTAACTTGGTTTCTTGGTTTTCGAAAAGATAACCAACTGTTTCAAGATCAAGTGCCGAAGCAGAATACAAAGGAGTTGCTTATATTGTGGCCGCACTATGTTGGATACGAAACTTATTGTTGGAACTCGGATGCCCAGTTAAGAAAGCAGCATTGGTCTATTGCAACAACATCAGCTCCGTCTATCTCTCACACAATCCGGTCAAGCACCAAAGAACAAAACATATTGAGATTGACATTCATTTATTCTGAGAGAAGGTCGCAATGGGGCAAGTACGGGTTCTTCATGTTCCATCCTCCCATCAGTTCGCTGATATATTCACAAACGGCTTACCTACTGCTCTGCTCCAGCCTCACCGTCTTCAAACCCGACGATGTGACTGCGGGAGGGTGATAGAATCTAGGATTCTGTTACTAACAACTTTTTTATAGTTTAGATATTATACAATATTATCTTCATGTAAAGTAGTAATTGTATTGACTATTTATAGTCTGTGAATAAGATCGTATCCCCCAAAGGAAATTCATAAACTTACAAGGTCAACACCCACAAGCCCAGGAATATGTTCACTGATCCCACTTCACTTCAGAATTCAAATGAGTTACTTCTCATTGACTTTGAATGGTTCTACTTCTTGAGTCAATAAGTGTGACTTAATAGATCCTACAGTTTTCAATACATTGCGTTTTAATACTGTGGTTTAATCAAATCGAATATACCAACACACAAGACATATAAAAATAATGTTGTATAATTAAAAGGGCCCTAATTAAAAACGCCAACATACACGACATATAAAATTGAAGGAGAAGAAGGAAGACGAGGTTTCGCGAGCACAGCGGTAGAGGTGGAAGCTTACAAGTAACAACGATGACGGAAGTCGAGGCAAAGACTTACGGAAGTACGGCACTGGGGCAAAGCAGAGGTGGAGGCTTACGGGAATACGACGATATAGCAGAGGTGAGTGAAAAACTTGTATTCTTCACATGTATAGAGAGAGATGAATCAAGTGATATGTATCACTTGAAACAAAAAAAAAAATCAAGAACTATAATTTTGATTCAATGGACTGAAACAAGAATTAAAGTACTTTCGTTAATGAAGCAAAATGAAAAGTTTGGGCACACAATGAAACATGATTTTAGAAATTTTTTCAATCTTTGAAAAAATGATCAATTAACATTCAAAATAGAAATGAATAAAAAAAATACTAGATTCTTACCAAATAGATGGAGAAAGTTTAGAGTTTACATGAAGAAAATAGAGTTTAAAAGATTGAAGAAGATCACTTGTCATAAAAAAAAAAACAGTTCTTTTTTAGAGAAGAGGTAGATGACTTTCACGATCAAATCAAGAAGCAAAAATGAGAAAGAAAAAAAAAATAGAATGAAAAAGAGAGAGACATGTAAAGAGATATAGACTCAGGTCTAACTATAAGAACACTTTCGGATTAATCAATTATGCACAGTTGTGTTTCCAGATACTTAGTTAGATTTTGTTTTATGGGTATAGGATGCAATAACTCTAATTTATATCATAGAGTTGAAATCCAAACAAGCTTAGTCATAGAATTGAAATCAAGAAATATAAAAGTATCATGTAATAATATATGAAAGCCCTTTGCATAAACTTCAAATTCTCCACATAGTCTACAAAGGTGTCACAAATTCTAAGAGGCTCTCCAATCCATGAATACTGACTCTTTTAAAACTGTTTGTCTCTATATTGTAGAAGAAAACGCACGACTACGATGAGTAGAAAACTTCACCTGTACGAGCCGTTCCAACAAACATGGTAAACCTGAGTATCATCTCCCCCAAAGGAAACCATATGTAGCTATTTATAGACCATTTATGATTTCCAGCATCTTCTAGAACCCAAAACATAAGGTTTTGTCCATCCCGACAATGTATACCTAGTTTAGTGATAGACCATGATTTTGACCCGCTTTTGCTCATATTTTCTATATGTTTTTATTATAAATATCTATGTTTTGGAGTCTATTAGGTATGTTTTCAGGTTCAGGAGCATTTTGTGGTAAAGTAATGATTTAGGTGCCTTTTGGTGCTTAAAGAAGAGTTTTCCAAGATGACTACAAAGATCCGATATAAGAGATACATATCGATCGATACACACCCTGTGTAATCGATCGATGACGCTTCCGTAGAAGTTGAAATCGAGATCTTCCATCGATCGATGTACGCAATGTACCATCGATCGATACAGAACTTGATGAGCAAGATTTATTTGGCCAACTTGAAGCCCAAGTTCTCACTAAATTACAAGACTGCCCTTTTTAACCTAATTGTACTCCCTATTTATACCTATGCCTATATGAAGTTTTGAACAAGTTTTGTAGTCTATTCTATTGAGCAATAAAAGTATTTTCTTTTCTTATTCTTCTTTTGCTATGAATCTCTTGGCTATGTCTGAGTAGATTCATATGTTAGATTTGGGGTTCAAATAGTTATGAGGGATTAACCCCAACTATGGATTGTTGAGTTGTTATATTCATTATCCAAATGAACTCTAATGCTTACTCTAGACTTGCTACCTAGAGTATTGATTATGGAATGACTAATCTAATAGTCATCTTCCTGAAATCATTTGGCTAAACCCAGACCCTATTAAGGCACGATGCGATACCCGGTCTTACAGAAATTCTCGGGTGAACAATAGTTCGATCCGATCTGATACTTAATATCGATTGATACTCTTCTAGGGTATCGATCGACGACAGCTTATATCGATCGACACTGCGATAGCAACATCTATCGATGCAGTCGGCAATCAGATCAATGGACGAGTCTAACTAGCGACAGCTATAGATTTGTCTAAGGATTGAAGTTCTCATATATTTGCAAGCAATTCGTTAAGACATCCATAGATCTATAATCCTGATTTTCTGAATAGTAACCTTGAATCTAACTATTTTCCTTCATTGTTTTTAAAACCAAAACCTATTCTCTTTAGCAACTTACCATTGCTACCATTTTATTTACTGACTATAGTTGTGGACCTGCCAATTATGCCTTCTATATATGTAAAATCGTATAACATTAAGTCTCACAGAATTTCTCTATAGTTTTATTTATATTTAATACATTTGTTTACATGCCTCTACTTCATAATTAATATTTTAAAAACATTTTATATATTATTTTTCAAGATCAATTTTTAGTTCATATTTAAATGTTGGAAAAATATGAAACTAGAAATTTATAATATATCAATTATTTTCAGATTTACAACTGTTGGATAATATATCTATTAAAAACAAAAATAATCAAATACTATTTGAAAACCAATAAAATAATTTTTCATTTGAAAAGTATATATCAAAGTACAAGATAAAAAAAAAATACTACTAAATTTCAAAATAAGTTAATCTTCAATTATAAATATTAAAACTCAAATGTTAAAAAAACAAAAAAGTTATTAAAACATGTGTCAAATTTGGTTTCCAAAGATTTACTCCCATTGTAGAAGATCAGTGGTTAATAGTATGAAAATATTTTATTCAAAATGTGATTTTATCAGAATAATTCAAAATTATTCAAAAATATGAACCTATCTAGAATCAAATTTTTTTAAATTTTATCGGATTTCAAACATTATTATTTAGAACAAGCTGAAAACCAAACTATTCAATCACTCTAATCAAACTCGATTTCATAAATAACCGAACAGTTCCTATATATTAACCTAAATACGAAAAATCTTAAACCAAACTAAAAGCAAAAACTAACAAAAAAAACAAATTGGAACCGAGCTGAACGTCCATACTTAAACATATTAGTTTACAAATAAATGGATTAATAAATGTTTCAACAAAAAATAATCCCGCGAAAAGCACAAATCAAAATCTAGTTGCGTTTTAATATTATGGTTTAATCAAGTCGAATATACCAATATACAAGACGTATAAAAATAATGTTGTATAATTAAAAGGGCCCTAATTAAAAACGCCAACATACACGACATAAAAAGAGTTTGTATATACGATTGTTTTTTTTTTTTGGTCAAAGCATATACGATTATTATATTCACTCTATTACACCTTTATGTTGTTGTGTTTGGTCGTGGAACAACTCTACATAGAAAGAGCACATATCTTCTACATACACATATTTTAAACATACATAGTGTTAATAGAGTTAGTAGTAAGACCATTTCTTCTCCACCTTCACTTCCACCTGAAGAAAAAGATTATACACTTGAAATAGTTAAATACTATATAAAACTTCCAATAAGATCCACTACAGTTACCTTACATGGGTTTCGTTTTTATTTTTAAAGTTCCCTTTTTGCTTATAACACCAGCTTGAACCCCTTTGACAGAAAATCATCCCTGAAAAATGTATAACATTAATTAACATGTTTTGGGCATATCTCATCAAGACATCAAAACCAACTAGAGATGACCATATACACCACCTCTTATTCCTCTGCTGCATCATCTTATCTTCCGAAGCTCGACGTTCTCTCCTTCTCTTAGCTTCACTAGGATCACCTTTACACCCCAAAACAAGGCTACTCACAAGCAACTCCGCACTATACGAACTATCACAATCCTTTATCCTAAGCGTCCTGAACCTCTTACTCTCCAAATCAAACCACAAAAGCTTCGCGTTATTCACTTCAATCAAAACCTTCCTTCTATCCTTAGAGTAAATCAAAGGTCTCATAAAGTCAAATGACTCAACACTCTTCGGCTTCGGAACACTAAACACTTTACTCCAAGACCCTTTATACTCTTTCATGATCCAAACATCAACAGAGGTAAACTCATGGTTACACATCAAACAAAGACAACCCTCAAGAACCCCTATATCAATATTCTCATGAGCAAGAGACTCAGGGAAGTTAAGTATCTCAAACTCCTCTGTTGCAAGATCAAATCTTATAATAGTATTGAAAGCGATGAGTCCAGGCCTTCTGGGTAAAACCCAGTGAAGACTATTACAAGCTAACACACCGTACCCACGACGGTACAAGAGATGGTAATAAAAGTAAAACAGTAACTGAATCGCGGGAAGAACAGGTTTGATTCTCTTCCACGTGTTCTTCTTCAAACTAAACACTTTAACCTCGTACGGGAAACCAAACACAAGCTCATCAGCAGCACCACCACCTCCTTTACACTGAATCATCCTCACAACTTTGTAATCTTCGTTAACCGAATCGTAACCGAACCCGTAGAACACGTACCCACGTGTCCTCGACCCTTCAGGGAAATCTACCGGTTCAGCCGGTAACCGGTGGATCTGCCGTGTTGATGGGTTAAACAAAGCCATATCTGTTGGTGAGTTCGACAAACCGATTAAACCGTTGCAAGAACCGAAAACCTCGGTTAACCCACCGGCTTTCAAGGGGTGCTCGACGTCGGAGACTTTATCCGGTGAATCGAGGTCTACGGTGACGAGGAGGCGAGGCCCTCGGAGGAGGATCATGAGGTGGTCACCGGTTTGGAGTGTGTGGTGGAGATGAGAGGAGATGAAATCTGGACTGTCGATGAGAGAGAAGCAAGGCTTGGAGAGGACTCGGCATCGGACTAGCGTCGATGCTGGGAGACGGAGGAAGAGATCGGTGATGATGTCCATCGGAACATCCGCCATTTTTTTTTGTTTGAGAGGTTAAAAGGGAAAGTGGATTTGAGTGCTTGTAGGTAGTGACTTGTTGGAGGAAGATGCTTGGATGTTTCAACTACCAAGAAGATGATGATATATTTTTCTTTTCAGGATAATGTGATAAAAAGAAGGAAAGAATATGACTTTTATTATTGCACCAACTGTTTTTTATAAGTACATGAGAAAAACAAATGTTTGAATAATCTTTACTTTAATCTTCTTAGAATTTTATTACATGTTTCACACATTTTATTGTTTCGTTTTTTATTAGTTTTTATCTTTCTTTTGATGATATATTTTTATGTTAATTTAATTTATTGTTTTATTATAGATTACAAAGTTATGACACAATAATTTCATAATCAATAATTTTATTTAATTTATGAAAATTCACACCTCACAGTTTTACTTTTTTTATTTTATTTTTTTTTGTCGACCAGTTTTACTAAAACATGTTATTTTTTTATTAATTTATAAATTTGATGATAAATTATTTTTGAATTTTTAAAAATAAATTTTAATTAATAGATTTCCACAAATTTATTTATTAGAAATGATACTTTTTTTTTTAATTTCTGAACAAGATTGTAGCTTTTCCATTTTTCAGATAAGATAATTCTGGGTTGGATCTATAAATGATTATCCGCTTTCAAAATTATCAACTTTTGATCTATAAATAGGCATTTAAGACCTAATATGGTTACAACCAATTGAGAGATGTGACAAATTTACTCTTCGAAAATGATTAAAATGTTGTGATTTATTAACTCATATGTATACTTTATATATTTATATTTATATAATATTATTAGTATTTTTTATATATTAATTTTGTAACATTACAACATATTTTGGTTGGCTACGTTGATTCTTAAAATCTTTAGAAAAATAAGTTGGTCCCTTTCAATATATAATATACAGTAGAACCTCTATAAATTAATATACACTAAATATCTCTATAAATTAATATAATTTTATAGTCCCAAATTGAGTTTTTGGTTCAATTAGTATATTTATAAATTAATATCTCTCTAAATTAATAAAAAAATAAAAATTTAGTGTAGTCCCAACATTATTAATTTATAGAGGTTTCACTGTATTTTTTATTAAACTAACTATGCAATTAATTGATAATGTATAAAATAATATTCTTCATTATTTCCTTAAATAAAAACTAGGAAAATTGCCTAATATGATTAAAAAATATATGACAATTGATGATTTTGAATAATAAAAATTTATTACCAATTTTCTATCTTCCATCATTTTTTAAATTTTATATTCTTAAAATAAATTAAACAATCATATTAATAATATAATAAATTTTAGATTTTTTGTTATATGCTATATTTTGAATTTTTTAAACAATAATAAATTACTAAAATTGCTAAAAGTCAACATTGAAATTTTTGTAATCAATGTTTTTTTTTTGTTATAACAAAATACAAATGATCATAAAATCATATAACTATGAAATCTCTTCAATAAATATTCAAAGTATATTTATATATAGGAAATACATAAACATGTTACTTTTAAAATTTGCTTTGAGTAGGAAGCATCGGTTAATATATTCATATAAATAAAAATAATATTTTAAAGTAAATATAAAAATGTTAGTTAAATCATATGAGTACGAACTTCAATTAAAAATATTCATATTAAAATATATTATATAATTTTTTAATATCATTTAAGTTTAATTATATATCATATAAATACATAATTAACTATTTTGATTTTTTATCAACAAAAAAATACTGTAAATACAAAGAAGGATGACTTTTATTTAAATGTTTACTCCAGTTTAACTATATACGTAATAGTTACTCGCTTCTCAATGATTCAATATACTTTTGCTGCATAATACGTAAATGAATATAAAATAAATAATAATATGTATAAATGATGTATACATAATTAATGTTCATTATGCGCAAGCGCGGATCTCAAAAGTTATTTATTATTTCAAAAATACAATTTTTCACATTGAAGTGAGATGTTGAATTTTAATATCCCGATGATAGTATTGAAGCCCAATGTAAATAGATTAAAAAAAAGTTAAAAATATCAATAATAATTATCCTACTCATCAACCTTTAATTGACGATCAAAATTATAATATGAAGGTTAAACGATCAAAATTAATATTAAATAATATTATTGATATATAAATTTTACTCTGCGCATATGCGCGGGTTATCATCTAATTTGTTTTATATGTTGGGGAAAAGAGATGGTTGAAACAAACGAGAGAGAGATCTGAAAATGATTCTAGTTCTTATTGATCATATTCTACGTACAAGACCCAATCCTATTTATAAGTGCGGAAAATATTGCTTACTCATCTATATTTACAATGCTAAGGCAAAAGGAGTTGAAGAACAAGTGTATTACAAGATGACTAATCATTTTATTTGTAACACTCCTCCTTGATTACTCATCTTGTACTACGTAGTAACTCATTATTATCTTAGTCATAGAAAAACCCGTTGAACTAAAACCTATGAAAAAAATAAAAAGAGTACACTGGCGTATTTTTTTTTACGTAAATAATGAACATAGCTTATTTTTTTATAGGTCACGCAAATGCCGCATTCCGATACCGTAGACGGGTTTTCAGAATGTTTTAGCCGGAAGAGCTTTTGTGAATAAGTCAACCGAATTTTCGCATGACCGTACATACTCGATGTTCACTTCTTTACTTTTCTCCAGTTTCTGTATGTATGAGAAAAATCTTGGAGGGATGTGCTTCACTCTTCATATAGCTTTCTTTGAGTTAAGCGACATACACCGAATTATCTTTAAAAGATTTCATCAGTTCTTTCTTGGTTACTATTATGCTTGCTTCTTGTATGTGTTGGATCATTAAACTAAGCCACACACATTTTTGACATGCTTCGAAGAAGTTGAAACCAATATTTGTTTCTCAGAGCGTCATGTAATCGTGGTTTCACCATTTGCAATATCATATTTGATTTGCGTTCAACTTTATAAATAGCATATATCTGAAAAACCATACCAAACTCAGAGATTATAGGATAAACTAATCTTAAATCAAAATATACCTTGGAGAGAATGGATATATTCTTGATACCGTTCTAATTTCCTTGAACGAGTATTAGCATCTCCAAAGTACCTTTTTTTTATAAGATCTTACTGGATCTTTTAAAATAGCATCTATGATTAACATCGAAAGATCTATTTACCATTGTAGTACTCAAAGGAGTCGCTTGGTCTACATAAAATCGTTTCAGTAACCTTTATGTATAGTTTGATTGATGCACAAATATTTTTTTCTCGAAAATGCTCTATCTGGAGCCAAAGACAAAACTTTGTCTTTCTGATATTTTTCATTTCAAACTCGTCTTTCATATGAGTTTGTGCATCATCAACCTCCTTTTGACTTCCAATTATATTCAGGTCATCAACATATACAGCAATGATCACAAAGCCAGATGAAGATTTTTTTTTATAATCCATATAGTGATCGATGTAACTGACCGAACAAATTTCTCTAGATTTTTTCTTTCTTTCAATGTTTCCAGCATTTTCAATTCTTCAGAGAGTTTCATGTATATATCATTATCGAACGATCCATACAGATATGCAGTCAAAACGTCTTTGAGATGCATTTCTATATTTTTAGAGGCAGCTTGGCTCATCAAAAATCTAAACGTAATTGCATCCATTACCGGAGAATAAGTTTCCTCAAAAACAATTCTCGGTCTATGAGAAAATTCTTGGACAACTAATTAGGTTTTATATCGTGTAACTTTTCTCACGAATACCCAATAGAATTTATATTCTCAGATGTTATGACCCTAGGTCCAAATACTTCCAGAATGGATCTTGGATCGAGATCATCATTTTCATGATCAATCTCTTTGGACACAGAAAAGAAGAACATTTCATCAACATCTTTTATCCTATAATTTTTTTCATCACGGGCGTAGTTGATGAAAATCTCATACTTTTTTGTTCCCTTCTCGTCATCTACATCCTCATATTTATTTGGTTCTTCTTGAACCTTTTAATTTATGCCTTCTTTCAGATATCTTTCACTATCATGTTCTTTTGGAACCTTTTGCTTTATGACTTCATTCAGACATCTTTCAGTATCAGGTTCTTCTAGAAGCTTTCTTTTTCTCAATCCATTTGATTTTCTATTGGAGATTTTTATCTTTAGACCCCACTGGTCTCCCCCTCTTAAACTGAACCATAGGTTCATTCCTTGTATCTCCAACAGTTTGTCCTTCAGGAACAATAACTCTTGATGGAACGTTTTCAGCGGGTATATATGATTTCGTCATCCTTCTCATATCTGCGAACGCATCTGGTAACTGGTTTGCCAAATTGTGAAAATGCACAATTTTTTGAACTTCCATATCTCTTTAATTCGTAGGGGGATCAAGGTGTAACAACGATAGTGTACACCATTTAATCTCTTTAGAAATTTCTCTAGTTCCTCCCCTTAACGCTAGAAATTCATCCTCTTTAAAATGACAATCGGCAAACCACACCGTAAACATATCATTAGTTACCAATTCCAGATACCTTATATACAGCTTGTTCTAACTCTTCTAGAGTTTTATCATTCCGGAGAACATCATTAATTCTCTAGGACTACTATATAGCAAGATGCAATTCAATTCGTTTATTTCCTGCCAGACTTATCAATATACTACATCTATTGTAAAATTTCTTCGATGACCTTGGAAAAGCCGTTTTTCATACCTCAAGGTCATCTTTCATTTCATTCTCTGGAGAAAGATTTCTTGTTTTTCTAACGAGTTTTATATCGAATTGATTGCCTCATTCACTCTTTGACTAATCAATTCACTCTACCCTCATACATTGAGGTAGATTCATAATCTTCATTTATATAGCGCTTTTTCATTTATTGTCGACAATATATTTTCTCTTTTGGTTCCATCATTTTAATCCGTACTGATATGGTTAATCGAAATCTTTTTATCATCATCTTTGATTTACTCAAGTACCTTAGTACACATTAACTATATCAACGGTCTCATCATGATATTCATCATCTATTTATATATTCTCTCCTTTTCGAGGATTCTTTGGAACCAAAGTGGTCTATCACGTCTCTAGCGTACCATAGACTCATATATCGTCCTTTTAGGACACATTTTCTTATTGAGTCTTTTCAGCTGGAATATGAGATTTCCTTATTCATCAAAATGTCTGGCAGCCATTATATAAATGGATTATCTTACATAACCTTCATGATAATTAATTTTGTAATATCTCATTCCATCAGCTGCTTATATTCTTCCAGTGACCTTGCGAGCATATTTTTAATTATTCCATATACTTTATCCATTTGGATTGTATATGTGTTTATTACATGGACAACTACAATTGCACCTGATCATGGGATCATTTTATTTGAATTTACTTTAACAAGTTTTTTTCGAGTGAGAACATAATTTTTTCAAAGTTTCACTCACTAAGATTCTTTAATCCTCACCCTTGAGATCATGACACTTCATGTCAAAAATATCGTATTGAATCTCATTCTAGAAACAATAACACATTCAGTTTTTCCATTTCGGGGTGAATTATGTTTCAAATCCTTTAGAGTGAGATCGTCATTTGGTGTCTGTTTAAAGAAATCACATCCAATGAACTTGTTTGATGATTCATTTTCCATAATTGTTTCCTTTATTTTTCTTTAAGACATGCTAATGTGAAAAACTTTTGGTTTTTCAAATTTCACAATAATGTCAATAACATTATTGCACTAGATGGCCATATATCAGTAAACTTCAGGTTTACCACCATTTATACATTTTCCATCTTTTTCTTATACATGTCTTTTCATTATAAGATTTTCTAGAACCACTAATAATATATACTATATTTTTTACATTACCAGATATAATATTATTTTAAGAGAAGAGAGATATTATGTACATTTGATCCATGTACGATGAAGTATATCCAAATATATATCTCCATCCAAGATCTTAAAATCTGGCATCCAGCTCTCACAAAATATGTATTGATAAAATAATAAACTTTATCTTCTTTAGGAAGATAACTACATCGATATTTTCTTTTTCCGATCAACCAGAAAATCCAAAATATCAAGATGAAAATTCAAGCCTTGAAAAGATGGTCCGGGTTCATAAGAGATGAAGTTTACATCACTTCCTTTCTCTTTTTCTTTTTGATTTTTAATTAAGGTCACTTAAATAATTTTGGCGTACGGAAAAAACGTACTCAATTGTTTCTCATACCGCATCTGTAGCAAACCTTTTCTGTTTGCCTTTTATTATCCCGACAACTTTCATTTCCATGGAAATTTTTATTTCTCTTATAGGGATGGAATCTTCGTCCTCGTCCTCTTCTACGACCACAATTTCTATTGCATCTACACCCTCAACTCGTCCTTTCTCAATAGGACGGATATAATGGTTTATTATCATTAAAAAAAAATCATTTTACACTGAGGATTACATCAACTCCAATTATTTTGTGAATCCTTTCTTTCAAGGACTTAATTACTCAAAGATCTTAAGATCTTTTCTCATGAAAAATCTCATCTTATAAACAATCTTTAAAGTGGTGTAAAATATCATGGCTTTGTTTTTTTTTCTCATCCGATATAGTTTTTAAACTTATCAATGATTCTAAAAGTTCATTTTCTTTCAGATGCGTGTTTGCACCCACTGACCAAGTCACTTAATTATTTCTCGTAATATAAGGGCATTTATTTTGAGATTTTTCAAATCGACATGATAACCATATTCATATAGTAATACATAAAATATATTATAAATAGAAAAGTTTAAATGCATAATTTAAATGTAGAAAGTAAAAGCATAATTTAAATTGCAGAAATTTTAAGAACATAAATAAAATTAGAAGTTTAGCTTTCCACATGATCCGAGGAGACATAGTCTTCCATACTGATCATTTTTATCAAGATTCGAAGAGACATAGTCTACCATGTTAACTTTTCCTTTTTATTCAAGGTGTGAAAAGACTTAGTATACCATTTTTGATTTTTTTTATTCAAGATCCAAGGTGACATAGTCATCCATTTTGATCTTTTCTTTTTATTCACGGAGGTAAAACCTACAACATGTTTGTCTGGTCGTGAATGCATAGTCTTTTTTAACAATCAGTCGGGGAAGGCAACGCCTATCATCCCGAAAATAAACGGAGAAGGTTTAGGTTCTTACTCCGAAATAATATTAAAATTTCAATAATAAAAATAATTGAAAACCTTAAATTAAATCTTACCTCACCGGTATAAAATCCTAGTTCCGTGATGATAACATGTTGTGATTTATTAACTCCGATATATATTTTATATATTTATATTTGTATAATATTATTAGTATATGTTTTCTATGTGAGGGAAAGTACATGTTGAAACAAACGAGAGAGAGAGAGAGATCTGAAAATGATTCTAGTTCTTGTTGATCATATTCTACGTACAAGACCCACTCCTATTTATAGGTGGGGAAAACACTGTTACTCATATTTTTCTTAGTGATGAGAAGACACGTACAATGATAAGGCAAAAAGAGTTGAAGACAAGTGTATTACAAGATGACTAATCATTTTATTTGTAACATAAAAAGAATTATGATATCCCCTATATATTAATTAAATATCATTTAAGAAATTATAATGTATATTTTGTACTAATTACAAAAGATATTTAATAATGTGTCACTTAATTAGGATGTCAATTTGTGTTATGTGGCATCATAAGAATCAATTGAATAATTTGTAAGTTCAAAATCCAATTGCTAAAGACATTATATTAACTCAAAATATAAAAAGTCATGTATTTTTTCCTTAACTAAAGAGCTATGAAATTACTTAATATAATTAAGATATATATTAATACAATTAAAACATTAACTTTTTTTTAATGAAATTATCCCTACTTTTTTATGATATATTATTTTTTGTATCATCGGATTTACTTTAAACACTAAAACTTTAGGAGGGTAGTTTAGGAAATGAAAAAGGACCACCAAAATAACCTAAAATCTCTCACAATATAAATATATTGTACCATTTAATTTTCCAAATTAATTCTATACTAATCCTTTTTTGACATCAAAAGGCTGATATATTACTCAAACTTGAGGTAGTCTGGGTAGCCAGACCATAATTTAACAACCAACATACAAAAGTTCTCGATAGAAAGATCGAGCAGTTTTAGCTAAAGAATTAGGCAAACCATTATGTTTCCTAGGAACATAAAAAATCTTGAAATCTGAGAAGCAAATCTGCAGCGTCATGAGCTTTTCCAATTTCGTTGAGAAACTTGGCCAGTCATGAGGATTTCTGAGCATCACTATCATCTCCTTGCAGTCCGTCCCAAAGCTCCGACATGGTGAATGTTGAAGCATATTTTCCATTGCCCACCGCAGTGCTTCCAGCTCAGAGTGCAAAGTAGACTCCACTCTATTAAAATTACACATACTCATTAACTGACTATTTCCCATACTGTCATTCCAAACCCAACCACATCCACTGAACTGAGCTGTAGAGGTCCAAGAACCGTCCACCATACAAATATTACCCAGAATTATGGCCTGGCTTTCAACATTTATCTTTCCTTGAGATTGCAATATAATCTGTTCATTGGCTTGGAACCAGGTTTGACACTCACTCTCTGCATAACGGGCTAACTCCAATGGATCTTTATCAATTATTTTAGCTTATCATTCCGAGCTTTCTAAATATACCATATTAGCCAGAGATATGGATCTCTATCCAATTATGGTTCCATTATGGCATTTTTCCTCCAGAAGAGATAGTTCATATTTGCATATGTGCTCTGTAGTGGAAACAAGGTAGGACAAGTATGCGTAGATGATAAGGCCCAAACTTGCATTGCAGGCGGACACTGAAAGATTGCATGTGTAACTGGTTCTTCGGGTTCCCCACATCGTGGACAGTAATTATCACATCTCATATGTCTATAGTTCAAAGTACTTGTAACAGCCACATGACCTGTTGTTAATTGCTACACAAGATGAGACATCTTTTGGGGTGCCTTGACCTTCCAAGCATGTGCTTGGAGTTTTGTGATACTAGGTTCAAAAACTACAGCCTCCTCCTCCTTCATCAATATATTCCGTGCAACCCAATATCCAAATTTGACTGTGTACTGTCCATTTCTTGTATAGCTCCAGCAATATGTGTCCTTGTGATGTGAACTAATGGCTATACTCTTTATGAGTGGTATATCAGCAGCAGCTACGTAGTTCTCCAGCCGGACCACATCCCAAGACTTTGTTTCTTGATTAATAAGGTCACTCACTCTCATGTTCGGATGCAAAATCAGTGCAGATGGGGACGCTAGTCTCGCTGGAATGGTAGGAATCGATGGACCCTCCCATACTTTCACCTTGTTTGAATTGAGTTTGGTGATAACAAGTAAAAGATCGACGGAAAAATCGTCGGTGGGTTATTTCAAAGGTGTGAATGAGCAAATAGAGAAAAGAGAGTTTTATTGATCAACTAAACAGAGATTACAAGGGAAACTACAGTGCTTGGGAGCTACCGGAGTTGTATAAACCGATCTAATGAGCACCAAAATGAGTAAAATCCTAGTTTAGTTGCCGCTTCAGTCAGTCTATTTTCCGATCCCTTCTAAGCTTGGCATCTCTTCGCCTTTATAGGTTGTTGTATGGACAACCCTAATGGGCCGTGACCTTTGCTCTGTGGGCTTCCTAAACGAGCTGAATCCGCTTGCTCGGTATGGACGGTGACGTGTACTCGTCCCGAATTCCTTGTCGTCTTGCGGACACGAACTCTCCTCGCTTACTTAGACCGAGTAATGGGCCGTAGCCTTTATTCAATGGGCCTTGAAGTTAGGATGTAAATACGTCCCCTACAATAAGTCCCCCCCCCCTCCAGTTCACTATGGTCGATGCGCAGGCTTAGTGAAGTAAATCGTAATGGTCGAGAGAATAAATTGCTCGGTTTTGTAACAGGAACCGGTTTAGCCGGGCCGGGATGGTTCACCTCAGCTAGCGGGGAACCGGTTTAATCGGAAGAGGAAGAGTCTCGGACTGATTCACGCGTGTTAGGGGTAAAGTAGGAACAATAGACCTAATTATGGCTCTGCGTTGAAACGCGCGTCCGCTTCCTCTCCTATAATTTTTCCTTCTCCCCTTCATTTGTTCAGCTTCTCTGCCTCCCACAGGTATTTCCTCTCTCTAGCTTCTTTCTCTCTATTACCTTTAGTTAGAATCGGTTTATGTCTTCTGGTAGACGTCTGACAGTGGCGAGAACGGTAAATCGATAGCGGACAGCTCTAGGATTTCCGAAGAGCAAGTGTCCGATAGGCGTCGTGTTATCGAGTTTGAGTTAGCGCACTAGAAAGCTCTACGCGATCTGACGGGATTAGATCTGTCTCAGCGGTTGCTCGTCATTGTCGATTCCGAAAGATTACGGCGGGAGGAAGAGGACGCTAGGGTGCAGTCAGCTGGCAGATCTGCAACTTCAGAAGTAGGGGAGAGTCCGAATGGCTTCCGAGTAAGGGACACACCCGGTAACTCTCCTTATGCGGCAGACAAACCGATGATCCCGATCCACTTCTTCCCCGGGGGCTTGTTCGAGAAATTGCCGGCTATTCGTCCCGAGCTCTCCCGCCCGACAGTGGTCGAAGGACAGGATTGGGACAACGTCCTCCAGACCAGATCGTTTGTCGAGACCGTCAAGACGGTTCTGAGGGAACGAGGCGGACAGGGCGTGACATTCATCATTCCGAACGTTAATCAGAGGCCGTGGACGCCCCCGATCGGATACCAGTGTGTTTACGAGTCATACTTCCAAAAGGACACCCGACTATGGTTCCCGATCCCCCGACTAGTTACCTCCTACTGTTTTCGTCAGGATGCAGCGATCTTTAATACGTTATCTTGTTTGTAAATTTGTAATACGTTAGAGCATCTTTAATGCAGAGACGCTGGACCCGCCTCTTAAATTTTTTTTTTTTGGTTTATCTGATTTCTTAAAAAAAAAATTGAAAGAGAACCAATTGCGGACCGCCACGTATCGTGGGACCCGCAAAACAGTGCGAAAAATCCACAGCATACGTCTGTTATTCCGAGATGGCAGAAAACGTATTTTTTTATTTTCTAGATCCCACCAATGCTTTTCCCCTTAAAAAAGATGTTAGATATAGGCATAAGCTGTTAGATGTATTTGCCTAACCTTGCATTTACATTGAAGTTTGGCTTTCGTTTGGTTTTGTTTTGTCGTTGACCTTAGATATTCTTGAAATGAATTGTCAATTCTATTTTTCCATTTGAGAGGATGATTTATTCATATGCAGGCTTCACGTGTTACTAACAACAAGATTCCAATACTTCTATCGTATTTACAAGCAGGAAACTCTAAAATCTATATATCTTGGCCTTTGGCTCAAGATCAGTTATATCCACCAATAAGAGCACCTCCAATAGTGTTACTCACTACTAGAATCTTTAGGATTAGATTAATATATATATATATATATATATTGAAATAATTAAGGATCCTAATAACAAATGTTATTCTAATGGTGTTATCCATTATGAAATCTTTAGGTATTAAAAATAATAAAATTGTAAAACATATAAATTTAAAACATCACTAGGATGATAAACACTGCAAAACATGAAAGATTTACAGGTTATAGTTTTGGTATCGAGCAAACATCAGTGTTCTGTGAAGCATTTTTTGGGTTAATTACCTGCAAAAATCCGGGTTCTAATGCTTATCAAGTTCCAGAAGGCTGTCACCGCAGAGCCTGCCAAGATCTTCTTGTGTGAGCACACTTGCCATACTTCACCTATTCTTATTTTCACTATTTCAACTGCCCAAATCAAATTCAAACCAAGTCAAGATTTTAAGACACAACAGAACTCTGCAAACACTCACTTGTGTAACCTAATTGACAATATATAAATTCCATGTTCTCACCTTTTTGGCTAATTTGATGGTTGTAGCACAAATATAGCTTTGGGACGGTGAAGCTGAGGAAGAAATCTGTTTCAGTAACATAAGAGACATGTCAGTTTCAGTTCTCCATTGTTTTTAGTTTGTAATGGCATACCAAATGCGGATAGCCTACAGAGTGTTAAGAGGTATACTCAGCTCCAATAAGCAGAAAAGGTGTCACCTGAAGCAAAAGAGAAGAGCATATGAAACCACAAAAACCCCATTTTTGCTAGAGAAAGAGGAGGGAGTTTGTCAGAAAATTACTTTGAGCGTCATTGATGGTTCTCCAGAAAAAAGCTCAGTGATCGTAGAAATGAGAAAGTTGGTAGCGGGAAGGAATCGCCTGGCTAAGCGCAAGAAATCATCTTCACTCACATGGAACTCTCTCCTCATGCCTTCGTTTTTCCTAAGATGGGTGGATGAGACTAACTGTTAGGCTAATAGAGAATGCCAAAAGAAACAGTGGAAGTTACCTTTGAGAGAGAGTGTTTGACAAGAAGGAACCGCAAAGCAACACAAGTCTGAGGTTGGAAACCGCCGAGAAAAGGCTTCAAAACAGACAATAATACTTTGATGATGATTATTATCAGAATTTTGATAAAGAGGAGTAAAATGAGTACCTAAAGTTGAGTTTGGCGAAGCAAGAAGAAAGGAAAGAAAGACATTCAAGACTGAACCAGAGGGTCGATTTGGCAACATCCCTCCACATAACCAAATCACTGATAATCTCTCCATCTTCCTACTCCAGTCTCCTTGCGTCTCTGTCTTCTCTCTGAACCAACTACATCGAGCTTCTCATTTCTCTCTTCCCTCGCCTCTGAACTAACTCCATCTCCTCTCTTCTATCTTGATCGACTCCAACTCCATCTAATGTCCCAGCCGCTAACAGTATGTCAAAAACAAACAAATTTGCTCAGTCCAATATCAAACTCAGATGAAAAATTGCAGTAAGCAGAGGTATACAAAGCTTGTGTAACTCTCGAAGTCTCTGACTTCTTAACTTACAAAGATTCACACCGGTGTTACCAATCTGTGGGTTTGTCATTAGCTTGCAATTGATGTATCGACGTCGAGACAGCCATTGTTTACGTCATTGAATCAGACATGTTACATTGAAATTATGACTGTCAATCTAACAAAACTGCATCACAAGATAAGAACTTTGTCACAAATGGATGGGAAATTGATCAGAGGCGGTTCATAGATCCAAGAGAAGATTGAACAGATCAAAGGGAAAGATAGGAGTGGAGGTAAACAGTCACTGCCATGTTGATAAATATAAGCCTCTTTAAATTCTTCTTTAAGGATTAATCCTTAGATTAACTAGAGTAAATAATACTCCCTCCGTTCCTTAAAGATACATATTTTAAAAAATAATTGTTTCTAAAAGATCCATTTTTTTATATTTTCAATGTATGTTTTATTAAATAATTGTAAACTTCAAAAAACTTAATTGCACTAATTATTTTTGATTGGTTTAAAATTATGGGAAGAAGATAAATACAAAAAAATATACAAATTTATTGTGTTTTATTAAAAAGTGTGAAAAAACTAGAATATAAATCTTTTAGGAACAGAGGGATAAGTAGTATTATATTCATATAATCTTAAGGATTATACGTTAAGGATCCTCGACGTATTCGCGTTGCGGCTGCTCTAACCAAACAGTCCCGTTCCTTCTAACTCTAACATCTTGGACTTTTGTTCCATGTGCATTTCATCTTTTGACTTCCCGTCATTTTAGTCTAAATTTTTGTCGGCATATAAAGAGATAAATACACCTGTGGATTTTCTTTTTGACAAATATCGTCTTTATTAAGTTCTTAAGTTAATATGCAGAAGAAAATAAAAGGTTACAATGCCTAAAAGCTTTTTAAAGACCACAAAGTTAACAAGTAAATGTTCGTGCTATCGTTAATTTATTCCCTGAACTGCTTTTCTATAGCTTTTCTGTGTGTAAATGACTGCTTTTCTATAGCTGAGGTTTAGATTCATGTAATGTAGAGGGACCACAAAGTTAAAAAGTAGTTAGGTAATTTATTATTAATCAAACATCTACTTAGACGTTAGAGAACTCTAAACGTCTTTAACAAAAAAAAGACTCATAATTCTGTGATGACCCAAGCCCAACACCCCAACTAATTTCGGTCCAACCTCAAGGCCCATCCGAATATACCCAAGGTAGTGACTATATAAGCCTAATTCCTCATCTTGTTTTCTCAGAAACTACATGCAAAAGAAAAAGAAAAGAGAGTTAGAGAGAAAAAGAGTTTAAGAGAGAGTTTGGTGTTTGCATGTAGAGGCTGAGCCACCAGAACTCGTCGCCGGAGCCACCACACGCCAGAATCATGTTGAGCACACCACCACCGTTTGTAACCACCAGAAGCCGCCGTGAACCGCCTTGCCATTAAGCTTTGTTTTGTCCGTTTAGTAAATCAATCATAACTTCCTAACCGTTGAGAATCTCGCGCATTCAAGGCCACCACCGTGTTCTACTCGTCGAGACGAATCCGTAGACACCAAAAACGCCACGATCCGACCTCAGACGAAGCCACACGCGCCCTCCGAATTTTCGCCGAAAACCACCGTCCGCCGCCGTGCTCCGCCGCCGGACCACCGCCGGACCGCCGTCCTCCGCCGGTGACCAGCCACCGGTGACTCGCCGTCGCCTCCGGTAAGCCTCCGCCGTCCTCCGCCGTCGCCGCCGGTGACCAGCCACCGGTGACTCGCCGGCGACTCGGCCAACTCGGCCGAGTCGACTCGGTGAGTCAACTCAGTTGACTCGGTCAACGGTTGGTTTGACCGGTTTAAATTGATCTCGGTTTGGTTAGGTTAAACCGGCGGTTAAAATCAATTTGGTTTCGGTTAGGGTAAACCGGTTAATTAAATTGATTTAGTTTTGGTTATCGCGAACCGGTTGGTCCAATTGAATTCGATTTCGGTTAAGGAAAACCGGATGGTTTAATTCAATTTCAATTTGGATAAGGTTTGACCAGGGTTGACTTTGACCTGCGAGTTGACTTTTTGACTAATCCGTCCGAAACCCGTTTTAAGCCGTTCGAAAGCCGTTCTGACTCGATTTTTCGCCCTGATCTCAGATTTGGAGTCTATTTGAGCACCTGGAGTTCATAGACACCACTTCTCTTCATTGCTAAGGTGAGGGCTATTCCATTTGAACCCCGAACTAGTTTAGTACTGCTATTATGAAAAGTCTAGTTTCGAAACATGTTCTGTCTCTCTGAATCGAGTCTATTTGAGAGTCTTGTTTGTTTATTTATTTTTATTATTGATTGTTGACCGGAAATAGGATAATAGAGGATTCAACGGTTGTGTGACATGATTGATGATAAGAGTTGTTATATATAT
>CAKOAT010126043.1:42010-80257 GCA_932364175.1 Eruca vesicaria subsp. sativa | reverse complement strand
AATAAAGGGGATGATTATCCTAATCCTATAATGATTAGGATAACTACAACATATGGATAAACACAAGGGAGGATAATGACTAGTCTTGGCCGCCTGGTATGGATAGAGACAAGGTGCTTGTCGCCTGGTCTTGGGACTGAAGTAGACTGATGTGGTCTGGTCCATTTTCGGATATGTCCCAACCACCATTTCTCAACACAAATTAATTATTTGATCCAGGGATCTTTGTCACTTTTTCATCTGTGACATCTAGAAAGAGGGATCAGACAAGTAAATCTTAGTCCTCCTCCACAAAAGTCTTTCATATCCAAATACTTATCCTCGTCAGTAAGTAGATTCATGTCAAACTAACCTGGGCAGTAAGTCTATCATTGGGACGCTTGTTAGCTGATTCAGGATATTTCAGTTGTCTAAATACAAACTGTCAAGAGAAATAAACCAATTACTAGCCCCCCATCTTTCCAGACAACATCATACAGATGAAGAGTTGAAACTAATGGAACGGATGTATGGATTATAATATATGATAAGAACGAGAATTTTTTTTTATTAAAAAAGAGAGAAAACACTTAAAATGTCATACTTAGATATTAAACAGTCGTTGAACCAAGGAAAAAAAAAGAAGATACTAATAAGGGCTTATTTGTTAAATAAGCTAAAAAAAAACAAAATTAATTTTCTAGAGAGATGGTAAAGAGAGATAGGAACACATAAGGGGAGAGAGAGTGTCTTTTTGGTTACTTAATCAATTTTTGTTTTTTTTAAATGTTATTGGGTGCAATTTCCCTACTAATAAATAGTCGAATAGCATAAACACACACAAAAAACAAGCACAAGAAACTAATTAATTATTTGATCCAGGGATCTTTGTCACTTTTCCATCTGTGACATCTGGGAAAAGTCTACAGGAGTCATCCCGGATAGCCAGGGATAAGGGGAAGAATTGTTTTTTATGAAAGGCGTGAAAACATCAAGCAAGATCAATCTCCCTGTCTCACTGATTACTCTTCGCACAATAGCCTTGCGTTGAATATGCTCTCTAATCCCCAAACTGGCCAAGCGGAAAGTTATGTAGACAAGTGCGCTTTTGGCTTTGAGTCTCGCATTTGGCGGTTCGACCTCATCGACAGTAGCTTCTATCCAAACATTCAATATCTTCAATTTGGACAAATGGTTCTGCAGCAGCAACAACAACAATTTTCAAACAAACAATGTATATATTTATATCAATGAGTATCCAGATATAAAAAAAAAAGAAAAAAGAATACTTACGGCTTGGAGTTCTTTATCCTTTGAAAGTAGGACAAGTTTCAAATACAGACAAATCCACTCATTGTCTTGCAATTCTGCTTCCTGAACCTGGAAAACGAAAATATATAATCATACAAATCATAACTGAGTATGAGAAGTGATGATGCTGTATCTTCTAAACCTTATTACCTTGTAGAATCTGTTTCTGTCGTTGAAGGCATCCTCCGACGGCCACTCAAACAATTCATCTTTGTATAGCACTCTCTCATCCAGATCCTCCTGATAAGTCAACAAGGGCTTCATGGTGGAGCTTCCTAAGCAAATCATAATCAAACAAAAGTGAGAATATAATAATAAAAAAAAAAACAATTATAAAACATGAACAGTGTGCAGTTTACCTCTAATCCTAGCAACAGGAACAGTCAATTCCAAACGGCCAAAGATTTCCTCAGCTACTTCAGCCTGGAAGGTTTGCACCAAACCGGTAGCTGGCTCAGTGGCAACGAGAGTCATGTACAGTGAAATCTCTATAAATTAATAATGTTGGGACTACACTAAAACTAAATTTTTTATTAATTTATAGAGATTATTAATTTATCAAAATATTAATTGAACCAAAAATTTAATTTAGAACTATGAAATTATATTAATTTATAGAGATATTAATTTATAGATTATTAATTTAAAGAGGTTATACTTTAGTAAGAGGAGAGACAGTTACATGTCATGTTGTATTTGATTAGCTCACTGAATTGAAAGTTTGTACCCTGATGATGAGATCAAAAAGAAACAGTTGAATGTTATGCACAAAGCAAGAACAGACTATAAATAGTCTTTTTTTTTTTTTTTTTTACCTCCAACAAGTTGTAATGGTGAAGTCCAAGCTCAGCGTAAAGGTCTACAAAAGCAGGATATCTGTAGACCTTTTTGCAGTCGACACGCACCAGTGGATTACTTCCTTGTGGTGCATGGATACCGTCGATATCGAAACCCTAAATTATCATCCATCCATCATCAGTTAGAAACTTAGATAAATCAACAAACGAATAATCACATAACATTAAAAAAAATCAAAAATTACCTCGCATTCATGCACTTTATTCCAATACTCCTTCAGCTCACGGATGAAAGCCACATTTTTTTCGATCTGAGACTTCATTCAATAAAAAAAGAAAAGTTAGTATTAACAAACCCTAGAAGCAGACAAATTATCACCTCGACCAATTCCACAATCCTATAAAAAACTATGTTGCGTATATATAAACAATAAGAAGAAGTTGAAAGAATTACGTTGGATTCGCCGCTGGATTCCGCCAGTTTACGATAGTACTCCCCAGCCTCTCGATCTTCCATCAAGTGATCAGATGATCTCCGCAAATTCCCTTGGGCCATGGTAGGATCGGAGAAGCTTAGCTTACTTTTTGTTTCTTCCTAATAATGGATTTAGTTTTCCCTTCGGCCTTGGTTCTAGATGAAATTTGTGCAGTCCGTCCTTGTATTGGCATTGGCAGAGAGAGTATAAATAGGCACCTTAATGGAGAGGCATTAACGAAACTACAACCGGCGTCGCTTTCAAACCCATTATTACTACGTCGCTTCCTTTTAGTATTGGGCCACGTTAATGTTATCATGGGCCCATTAAGGAAACGATAATGAGCATAGCTTTATGCTTTCAGAACCAACCCCCAATTGTAGGTGACGTGTATTTGGAATTGGAAATAATTGTAACATCATCCTACTAATTCCATTTGATTCGCTGAGTGTTGCTGGAAAGGCTGTTTTGAGAGAAGAAGATGTTGATGAGTTGACATCTGAGTCTGTCCAAGACTCTAGTATCTCAGGATCAGAGGACGAATCTGAGACAAGGCCACACGACTTTCTCTTGATGATGGGAGCTTGGCTGAGAGTGCTGTCACTGAGAGAGGCTGATGAATTTTGTTAATACGGATGAAAGGCGAATGTGTGTGGTGTTGCTTGCTATTGCTAGTGTTTGCTGGTACTGTCTTTAATGGAAAGTCCACAGGTATCTCTCTGAGTCTTTTGCAATATTACATTATGTTACCTTCTCTGAGTCCTGGTGCAAATAAAATAGCTAGTTTCTTGTCCTTTAAGTTCCCTTTTCCCATATATGTATAGATACGTTGTAAGAGCCAAGGCTGCGAAAAAGCAGTCCACAAAAGATGAAAAAGGTTCCTCTCATCTTTTGATACCTTTACAGGCAGAAGCTGAGCAGGCTGAGAAGGAGAAACCCATCTCTAAAGTGGTGAGCTTCACAAAACCCAAATGTATAAAATATGATTGGTATTTAAGGAGAAGAGACATCAACATTTTGTTTTCTGTTAACTTGATAATAGGAGGAAGTGAGAAGAGCAATGGCGGCTGCAGAAAGACGGATGGCATCACTCAACATTCAAAGCAGTTGGACGACACCACCATCATCATTTCATAGGATTACTTTCACCTTCCTATCCCAAAAAAAGATCCGCTTGTGGATTACTCTCACCTAAGTTTCAAATAAGCTTTTTGCATAATTTTTTGGGGCTATGTAAACATTACTAATCTTTTTGGTACATATTTTGTCGTCTCTCTTCCTTTAATTTTTTTATTCTTTTGGTTCCGATACAAACACTAAAACCAAACTGGTTTACAAATATAAACGAAGACTAAATTTGGAATTTTATTGAAATAAGTTTTGTAAAAAATATTGGATCACGCTTTAAAAGCGGGAAAATCGCATAAAAAACCTTCAAGGTGGCAACCACTTACACTTTAAAGCCTGAGAGTATTTTACAAGCACTTTAAACACTCAAATTGGCAAATTTAGCATATTATTAAACCTCAAATCTGGCTTACTTGTACATAAAGTTAAAAATGTGACCGGTACTGTTCAAAAGTGATGATATGTCAGTTTTTTTTTTAAAAAATATATATTTTACTAAAAAATAAATATAAAAATACAGAAAATATAAAAATTCATTAAAAAATCATTAAAAATCACTAAAAATTGAAAAAAAAATCATAAAAATTCAAAAAATCAGAAAAATCATAAACATTGAAAAAATCACAAAATAATTAAAATATTTTATTAATAAAATATTAAAAATAAGAAAAAATTAAAAGAAATTATAAAAAAATCCCAAAATAAGAAAATTCAAAAAATTCTAAATAAAATAAAAATGAAATTTAAATAAAATTAATATAAGAATAATAGATAAAATAAATATAAATTCAAGAATAAATAATTTTATTTGTTTTATAAAAAAACGAGAAAACACTATATTTTTTTAAAAAAAAGAATCATTATCTTCAAATGATTCTCGTGAACCAAATCAAAGCAAACAAATTCAAATTAAACCAGAATTTATATTATAAAATTCTTTTATTTATGTAAGGATATAGTTTTAAATGTGGTTTTATACACATATATGTGGTTTAAAAGGCATAATTGTACGCGTTCGATTCACAAATTATAATGAAAAATATCCTAAAGTACCACACTATTATGTTTGTTTTCCAAATATACTGTCATTAATAATTTAATCTTCAAAAAGTTTCAAAAATATTGTATACAATGTTTTTTATCCGTAATGAATCAAGCACAAATTAAAACATTATGTTTATGTTTCCTCTCTCTCTAATTTAATATTTATGTTAAACCATCAGAAATTCTGTTTAAGTTATTTTGGTATTAAATTTGCAATCTTATAATTAAAAAGTCGAAAGATAATTAAATTATGCTACTCTTTTCATCTTCAAAAACGAGAAGCTATGCATTATATTTTGTAAAACGGTATTTCAAATATTTTTTGAAACAGTAATTTTCGTTATAATAATTTTTAAATAGTAAATGCTCTATAAAAAATAATTTTTATTTCCCTATTCAGTTTTTCTTTTGTAAAAATTATTTTTAAAATTTCAAACTTTAAAATGGTTCTTAAGAAATTAAATGCGGCATTTTGAAGTCAAAGCTTAATAAAATTATGATACATCACTGCGATGCGTGTTTCTATTTTATTCTATACTAGTGGTATTCCGGCGCTACGCGCCGGTTTCGTATATTTTATTCAAACATTAATTTAAAATTAATTTGTGGTTATAGAAAAGAATATATGAAATATAAAATGAAATTATGTTGAAATAAAAAGATACTTACATCCATTTGATAGTGGTTAACGACCGTTGTGTATTACTTTATTATTTAGTTGCTTAGTACAAAGTGGAATAGCATAAATGGTTCTCACTAATCAAATCAATATAAGTAGAATAAAAAATCGATAATCATAACAAATGAATATAAACATATAGTAAAGTTGATGTTTTATTTAAAGAACATATTTATACTGTTAATTACCATGTGAACAGTATATAGAAAGAATGACATTTGAAATTGTATTTTAGAGACTAATCTAAATTTCTTATCAAAAAGTAAAGTAGTAAAACTTATCTTTATCCGTAAGTCGTAAAGGAAAGCTTCTTGAAATGTATTCTTTGTAACTCTGATTCTCCTCTCCATATTAGTTTTAAATAACAAAACAAGCTCAAAAGTATCTCGCAAGGTTTTTTTAAGGTTGCATTTATTATTATTTCTAATTTGTTGACAATTAAAATAAAGATATTATAGACTTTATTCAATTAATAAATGCTATTGATTTTCAGCTTTAAGGTTGTTTTGGAGACAAAAATTTAAAATAGCCTACTCAAAGAATTTATCATGGCTAGAGTTTCTTAAGAAGAGTAAATGAGAAGGTGGAAATTCTCGTTTGGTTAACACATGAAGGTGTCACACGGATGACCTTGTCCCATCATCGACAGCCAGCTCAAACCATTTCCTAGAAGACATAAACATTTTGAGTGGTGTACATATGATCACTTGATAGGAGCTTTACGGAACATGAATGCAATAATGGTAAGAAGTTACCTGACGATACCAACGGCGGTGGTGTCACAAAATGTGTTGTGCAAATGAAGGACCATATCTGAGGCTGCAGTTTTTTGGAACATTTGGGACATGAAACGTAGCACCACCCATTGGTTGTTTTGATTGCCTCAACTTTACTGGTTCATAGGAAGTCAACTGTCTGTAGCAAAGAGTGAAAAAACATTTATAATGTGCGAGTAAAGAGAATGTATGTTAAGGTGGTTAGGTTTACTATGTACCAGTAACTGCAAGTATTTTCTTCTGATAAAGCCCTCCCATCTTACATCCTTTGAGCCCCCTTCCAAAGAGAGGTGCAGTAGATACAATCTTAGGCTTTATTTGACTATTGCTTGCAAGGAAGGTGAAGGTTTGGTAGATACGTATCTTGAATCAATCCCTGATTCAAGAAACACTCTGAATCTTATATAGACCAAACCAATATCTGTAATTTCCTTTCCAAAAGACTTGAAAAATATTCCTTGCATCTTCTCATTATGCTTACACAATAATAAGCTTACAAACATATACCTAGCGCCCAAGGCTGAGAACGTTTTG
Organism: Eruca vesicaria subsp. sativa; assembly: GCA_932364175.1. NCBI lineage: Eukaryota > Viridiplantae > Streptophyta > Magnoliopsida > Brassicales > Brassicaceae > Eruca > Eruca vesicaria. Next base: position 73,533 of record CAKOAT010126043.1, on the reverse strand, counting down.
CAGAAGTCAGTCTTCTCAGAATAAGCCAGCCTTCCAAGTAAAACATTCACCTGCAATACAAAAGCAGACAATATGTAAGGACATTTCGGCCAGCAGAACATGGCATATATAGGAGATAAAAGCAGATAGGTGATGTGTCAGTTTCATTAACAACCATAACCAGTGAAGATTCTGTAAATTCACTATCGTTCTTGAAATTAAAATCGAAAAGAATTGCGAAAGAGATACTTACATTCTCATCAATGAAGAGCATGTAAACACTCATCAACTCACCACCTTTCCTCACATCATTGCATCCCAGAATCTCAGCAAACGAACCTCCACAGTGTTGGAGCATCTCCCAGTTTTCAAATCAACTGATTTATAATCATATGAGAATAGGGTAGAAAGCAAGAACAAAAACTATTACCTTGACGGAAAAATTCTCACGTGCTGCAGCATGCTTATTATTTCTTACTTGATCAGGAACATCTGCAGCTTTCACTCCTCGAACTCTGTAAAAAGCTCGACTCATACCACAAATGACTGCAAAGAACAAAAATCTCAATAACAAAACAAATGGAAAAAAATCGTAATTTTGATATGATCTGATCAAGCAAACACTTATGTCAACTTTGGCTTACATTATTCCTAATTCAATATGAGGATATTGTGTGTCACTTAATATCAAGTTCCAGAAGCAAATAAACAAAGAATGGAATACGTACACCATAATGTGGTTTACCTATTTGTTCTTTGACCATGTAATATACATAGAATCTGGGAATGGTTTTTAAATGCTCTCTCTGGAAAATTTAATTTTTTCATTTGTCTGTAGATATTGTCGCCCCCTATAATCATCTCAGAAAATTAGATTGCAAGTTCAGATTTATTTTGATATCAAACTATTGGTGTTATTTCACCGTTGCCACCGATGCTCCAGCAACCATCCATAGGGTGCGCGAATCCTCTGTATATGCGGCTATTATAGATAGAATCTGATTTCACCTTGGTCCACAATCACTTGTTGGCTCACTTCTGTTAACCAACAACGACAAAAAAGACTAAAACTCATAAGCATAGTATTCCACCAAGTGAATGTAAGAAAAATAATCAATGTGTTTCTACTTTCACCGCCTGCCTAAACACTAATTAGTAGTCAACAGTGAAATATACCATTCGTTGATTGACAACTACCAGCAACAACTCTTCGGACAGTATCAACTTATCTTTTGAGTTTACAGACGATATCAATCTTTCAAATACACATGCACAACCCCTTTCGCCTCCGGAATCCAAACCTAAAGATGAGGAATTAAGCAGACAAAAAAGTGATTATGATGCTATGTGGTAGAAATGGATTGATTATCATGATTGATTTAAAAATGAGACCAAACCCACGTTACCAAACACGAAGCTACGATCCTTGGAAGATTTAAAACAGAGATCGCTTTGCACTGATCTCTTGCTAGCAAGTAATTCTGATTTGGCCAACGTCAGTTCATCATCCAACTAAACCGATGCTTCTGAAATTATTTAGATCATGTACATGAGAACAATGAATACATTAATTCAACATATGGCTTAGCCAAAGATCTGAAAACCCATACGCTAAAGAAAAGAGGAAGAAGAAGATAAGGCATATCTTACCACTGACCCGTCTGTTTCTGCCATGACTGTAAGAAAGTTAGTTTTGTAGAATCTGCCAAAAAAATTTGTTGTGTGAAAAAGATATGATTTGTATGTCTGTGAGAACTTAAAATGAAAAAATAAATCGATTTCCTTATCAATGACAAACCAAACCAAAACCATCTCAACTCTAGCTTTCTAAATCAACAAATGAAAGCAAAATCATCTCAACTCAAAGTTTTCATGAAATAGTTTGATGGGTTATGACTTTTGCGCCGGAATCACCTTTGCATCAAGGAGGAGCATATCAACGTCCATGAGTTCACCGTCATTCTCTGAGAATTTGGCATGAGGGGATAAAAAAATAGCAGAAAACCTGGTTTGAATTCGGAACAGTGAAAAAGGACTGTAGTTCACGTTAAAGCTCGGATTTAAGGACATTTTTAATGGAATGTAGATTCATTATGGTGAATCGATGTAAGCTTTAGTTTTCTGGGAAAAACAGCAGCTCCTAGGAAGGTGAGAAGACGAAGAAGATACCCAAATATTTTAGGGGAAATTGGAAAAATAGGTCATAATAGAAATGTTTTTGTCCCTTTATACCTTCACAATAATTAGTCAGTTTTTGACATAAATACCCTCATAATAATAGAAATAATTATTAAAAATGATACAAAGCTCAAAAAAATATGAAAAAATCATTATAATCATAAGAATATTTTATAGGTTTTGCTAAAAAAAAATAAACTTCAAATACACTTTGGATGTGTTGATCTAGATTTGTAAGAATGTATATTATAACTGTTTTTACGAAGCTAAAATACACATTCTAACTTGTCTTCAACGTTTTATCAAATTTAGTATTTATATTGTAACCATATGTCTATGATATAGCTAATATAGAAGACGTAGGTCCACGTTCTAACCAAGACACTTTAGTATTTCAAACATACAATATATATTGTAACCAGGACACTTTATTATTTTAAACATACAATATATGTTGTAACCCTTTGTCTATGATCTAACTACTATAGAATACGTATGTTTACGTTCTAACCAAGACTCTTTATTATTTCAACTATAGAATATATGTTCTATCATCTATTCTATAATATATCGTAGATAGAACGTCTCCTTCTAACTTTATCGTATGTTCTAAGTAGTTAGAATTAGTAGTATAACCTTCTATCAGTGTTCTATCCCGTTTAGAATATGTATTCTATATTTTCAGTTATTCTATGCGAAAATTTAGGAAAAATCAGTAACTACCCTTTATTCAAGTTTATCTTTGGTCGAAAATTTACAGGGGAATTGCGTTGAATTCATCCCTTGTTTGATTCAACGATCTTCTTCCTTTCTTCTTCTTCTCTATTTCTTCTTTATCAAATCAAATGGTTCTTCTCATCTATGTTTCATGCGGTGTTTGGAGACGGGATGTGGATAATGAGTGGAAGTTCATTGTTGATAAGGAAAAAAAAGGCAGATTACTCTCGTTGGAAGCAAGTACTACACTAGAGCAATTGAAGATGATGGTTTTGGAGGATTTTGGAATGGACGAGAAGATTGTTAGCGCTGAGTTGAGTTATTTTCCAAGTTCTTTGATGAGTAATTTAGGAATTCCACCAGTTGTTATTTCCAGTGATCGCCAAGTTTGCAGTTTTATTGGATATAGGAAGAAAAATTCATCCATCTACTTGTGTGTGTCATTTACGGGTATGGTTGGGAAGCGAAACAACAATTTCGATCTGAATGAGGAGCCTTCTAACTCAAGTCACTTTGAAGATGATGTTAATGTTAGAGTAAATCATGACACGTTCTGCCATTCGCCAAATATGAATGATGATTTCAAAGGCAAAGGCAAAGCCAAAGACACTAATGTCCACGTTGATTATGGTGCTCACGACTTAGATTCAGAAATGATAGAATACCATGAAAGGAAAGGTGATTTTTGGTTGGCTGCTTGCGTAATGAAGGATCAAGTTTTCAAAGGTAAAGACGAACTGAAATCAACTGTGGAAATTTATGCTATGAGATATAACTTTGACTACAAGGTTGTTAAATCGACAAGAAGATGGTGGTCTGCCTTCTGTAAAGATCGCAGTTGTCGATGGAGTCTTCGTGCGGAATGTTTAGCTGGATCTAGAAGCTACATAATCAATAAGTGTGTATCTGAACATACTTGTGCTCCTTCAAATAAAAGCAGCTATGGCAAAACAGCTTCTGCGAAGACAATTGGAAACCTGATCATGCATAGATACGAAGGTGTCAAAGAAGGACCAAAACCGAATGAAATTGTCGAGTTTATGCGCAACGAGTATAGTTGTGAAATCTCTTATTCCCAAGCTTGGGAATCTCGTGAGTATGCAGTTGCAGCAGCAAGAGGATTGCCAGAGAAAAGTTTTGGTAAAATACCAAAATACTTCCATATGCTGAAAGAAGCTAATCCGGGTACACATACTCACTACACAACTGACACTGATGGTAGATTCAAGTATTTGTTTCTTTCATTTGGTCAATCTGTGAGAGGGTTCTACAAGGCAATGAGGAGGGTGATTGTAGTAGATGGTACTTTTCTTAAACATAAATACAAAGGAACTCTACTTGTTGCTACAGCTGTGGATGGTAACTCTAACCTTTATCCAATTGCATTTGGGGTAGTTGATTCAGAGAATCATAATTCATGGGAGTGGTTTTTCATGCAGTTGAAGGTTGTTATTGATGATGATCCTGGTTTAGCATTTGTGTCAGATAGAAACTCATCAATTGTCCAATCTCTCAGCAATGTTTATCCACTAGCTAAACATGGAATTTGCATTCATCATCTGCTAAGCAATGTGGTTAAGAACTATAGGGTCAGAGGAGTATCAGGGATGGTTGAAAGAGCTTCAAAAGCATATAGGGCTGTCGATTTTGTGAATATTTTTGAAGATATTTGCAGAATGAGTCAGGCTGTTGGAACATACCTCCAGACCGCAGATGTGAGAAAATGGACTCGGTGTTACTTTCCCGGATTCAGGTATGACATAAGGACGAATAATCCAGCAGAATCAATAAATTCGGTTCTGAAAACCCCTAGGGAGTATCCTGTGATTCCTCTACTAGACAGTATAAGGGAAACGCTTACAAGGTGGTTTTTTGAACGTAGACTGTTGAGCTCAAAGAATATAGATCCATTAACGATAAAGGTGGAGAAGAAGATTGATAGGAGGATTAGAAAGGCTAAAGGATTTAAGGTGTTTCCAGTTAATGAGTACAGCAGTCTTGTTAGAGGTGACATCTATGATTGTCTCGTTGATTTAGCTAGAAGAACTTGTACATGTCGAAAGTTTGATTTAGGAAAAATCCCTTGCAGACATGCTATTCCAGCTATTTTTTCTAGAGGTATGGAGGTACACCGGTTCACAGATGAATTATACACGACTACTGCTTGGAGAAGTGCGTATGAGGAAAGCATTAACCCTATACCTGTCCCTGAAGAAGAATGGTGTGTTCCTGAAAGTGTTCAACATTCTAAGGTGCTACCACCTGAAACACGCAAGAGTGCTGGTAGACCAAAAAAAAAGAGATATGAATCATTTGAAGACAAGATACAAACGTCAGAAGGATCACAAAGTGCTACAGAGTACAAGTGCAGTCGTTGTGGTAAAGGAGGACACAACAGAAGGTCATGTAAGGTCGCAATCTAGTTGAGATCGCAATTATTAAAGTCTGGTTATTGTCTATTTTCGGAGTCAGATGTGTTTGGTTTAAGATTTGTTTTGGTTTTAACACTTCTGGAGTTGTTGTTCAATTTGTTTCTTAGGGTAATTAAAGAGTTTTGGTATTACTTGTCAAACAAACCAAAAAACACAGTTTTAGATGGGGAAGACTGTTATGTCACACGATGTATATTCTGATGGTTCGCAAGCTAATAATAACAGTGATAAAGAAACAAAATGAAAGAGATCAACAATAGCGTATATAGTCTGATGGTTCGCATGAGTTAGACAAACTTTACCAACCAGGGTTCGATTAACAACTATTGCACATTTTTGAATACTTTTATTAAATGCTTATATTAGTTTTATAAACTTGCGTAGAACAATTGACAATAAGTACCAATAGCGCAGTTGGTATTAGCTCTCTTTAATAATCTTAGTAATGTGGGTTCGAGTCTCTGCAGTAGCACGAATTTGTTTTTTTTTTTTTGACAGTACAAATTAACTCACTATAATCATTATCATGTCTTTTACCAAAATCAAAACTATTATAAACACAGACACAATTAGAATAGATGTTAAATTTGATTTGAAACTAAAATGTTACTAAAACAAATGTTAATAAAAAAGAGAAACAAAAACCAATAGAAATTTATATACACAAAGAGAGCCACAATGCTCAATTTATTTGAATATAATCGAGAGGATCGACTTCAGGTGGCTCATACTTCGACATCCGATCCATCAACTCCGGATCATTGGCAGCCTGCCAAAGATCAACCGCTATCTTATATCGACAACCCAAGATGTTCTCATCATCAACCAAAGAAGTGTCCAGACCAAGTAGATGACATTCCATAAATTTTATAGCATATACTCCACAATCACAGCAAGTCTTGTTTAGTCTACGTTTCATTGGAACATGGACGATGGAATATTGGGTTACGGTAAAATGCTTCTGGGTGTTGGAAGGCTGAACCGCCTTCACAATCCGCGGTATCATGATAGCAAATTTTTTAACTACATTTCGATGATCACCACCACTACAATCCCAAACCTCGACTTTTCTTTCATGGATGTCTATGCACATAGAGATCCAGTGATTACCATTGACCCACAATGGTAAGTAGATACGATCAATATCCACTCCCCAAACTTTTCTTGTTCTTCCATGAAATGGACGCTCACCTTTACCATAACTTAACATGAATTCATCCATCACAAATTCTTTTTTGTTATTCTCAAATTTCGAGAATGATGTGCTAAGTCGCAAGCAGAACATACATGTCATGAAAGCTGCACGATCTGGTTTCCAACGACGCAAAGTTGTTTGCTCTCGCCACAAGAACATAACGGAATCCATATCCTGAAATTAATTATACAAAGCTCAAATATGTCTCCAAATAAGTATTCCTATTTGTATATAAATAGTTATTATAGTATTACTAACCTTGTTACTAAGCCATTCTGTTTGTTTCATAATCCGATTCGCCATAACCATATCAAACACATGAGGACCAATGTTTAGATTTCTGAAACAAAAAAAATAACTCAAAAAAATTCATCACATTTTAAATATTATTAAGCATAAAATAAAAATTCAGGAAATTATAAAATACTTACATAGGTTTCATAGACCACTCGCTGAATTGGTTCCAGATCTCGTCAGACACAAATGTCAATGGGGAATCAGCAAATTTACTCGGGTCTGATGGATCATCCGTCAATTTTAGCTCTCTTCCACGTTTTGTTCCCCAATTCTCACCAAGAGAACTTGTATGTTTAGGAATTTCAACTCTGCTAGCTTGAAATGAAGTAGAAGGAGTCCACCAAGGATTTGGTTTTTGGGCCTTTGAAAGAGGTGTTGTGTCAAAATCAGTAACGTGAGACTCTTGTGATACTCCTTTTCCTATATTACTCAAATACTCTTGAGTCTTCATGTTCATATTGGTCTCTGAACTTTGACTAAAATTGAAGTCAAAAAGATTCTCCGTCTCTCTTTTCTTTTCTTCGTGGAACATATCATTCTGTTAACACAGTAAATTGAATACAAAAATTTTAATTAAAACAAGTATAAATAACTAAGTGAAGTCAATCATATAAATCATACATCCATCTAACAATAAAAGATGGAAACAACCTCTAAATACATGCGTTCAATCTACAAAATACATTTATAACATTCACCTATTACATTTAACCACACCATTTTAGTTATATATCGCACATTAACGTTCCTTACAAGCCGAATATTAAGTTACAAAACATTTTAACTTGAGAATAAATTTAAAGCTTTTTACTTCTTCCCCTTCTAACGGTTTTTGGTGGCTGAGTGTTTACCTTGGCCGGTTCTGAGGATGTCGCAGCTTCTGTTTTACCTTGGGCCGGGTTGATATCATTCGTGAGTTGTTGTCTAATTTCACACTCCAAAGCATCAAGCCTCGACTCAATTTTCTGCTCCAGCTTCTCCCCCAATGCAGTGACAGATGCTTCAATCACACTTTGAAGGAATTTCTTCAAGTCATCATTAACAATAGGCTGTGGTGGGTTTGAGCGCTCAAAAAGCAGCTTCTGCTTCCGTTTCTCGAATCCATGATCAACAGCCCTCTTTTTACCTCTAGTAGAACCTGAATGTGTGGAATTTGCCTCCTCACCATCTCCATTTTCCATCTCCACATCTGCCTCCTCTTCTTCCTCATGTATTTCGTCCTCATGTATGGACGTTTCCACTCGTTTAACTACCTCCCATACATGTGTACTCCAATCATAGCCTTCCTTGATTAGCCCTTCCAGAACATCAACTCGACAGTCTTTTACATCAGCTCTAGGAGAGTGAATGTCGTCTACTGGTTTCCCATTTCCGGTCCAAGAAATGTAAGGATATATGTCATCCTGAAAAATATCACATATCATTAACAAAATATCAATATATCATTAACTCAAGCTAATGTTAATTAATACTCACCGAGGATGTAATTGTCTTCTCTAGTAAACTTATATCATCATATGACACCTTTGCCGCTCCTGTCCAGTTAGAGCATCTTGGACCAGCTTTGAACTCTTCAAAGCGTTTTGTCCCCAACAACTTCCCAACAGCCGGAATCGCTTCCATAGCCCAAATCTGCAGAGCATACGAGAACCCTTCTAATACATAGCTCTTTGGCGCCTTCAACATCTTATTTCGGTTCTTGAAGACAGACTTGAGAAGAAGATCATAACTGACACGACCCCATGCATATGCTCTAAGCTTCTCGATATCCATTACCACTTTTATGTACTCAAGTGGGATCACAGCTCCGTCAGCCCTCGCCAAAACCACACCGACAATCACACACAAATAGATCAACCTGAACCTGTCCACTCGCCTCCAATCATCAGCACCACCTATATAATCAGCCCAAATCTTTTCAAGGGTTATGTTCTCTTCTCTTCTCAGCAACCTGCTCCAAAAGCCACCATCATCTACCCATTCCTCAAAATCAATTTCTTCAGAAACCTCGCATTTGAGACCCGTTACTGCGTAATACTCTTGCATAGAGAATCGTAGTGGCCTCCTCGCAAACTCAAACCATAACTCATGTCTTTTGTCGGTTACCAGCTGCCTGACCAACATGCTGTGTATCATCCTTGCAGAATACTTTAATTTGTGGCGATGAAACGCCAAAATATGAGCAAACACGGGATCCATCTCCACTTCCTCATACTCATTTTTAAACCGCGACTTCAGTTTATCTAAAATCCCCAGTCTGCAGTAGTTATTGATGTGTGAAACTTGAGGCTCAGACCCTGGTTTGAACAACCGTTTTGGAAGCTCAGAATCCATAACCTGCAAGCAAACAACAAGAACAAAATATATCAATGCTTTACACTTCAAAGTCATCATCCACACAAACAAGATTCAAAGTCATCATTAACAAAAGCAGAGAAGCGTGAAAAATAAACCAGCTCAAGCAAACGAGCTCAAAAGAAACAAGATTCAAGTAAAACAAGTGTGAAAGAGCAAGTGTAATGATCAAAGAGCAAGACGAGTTCAAGTTAAACTTGTGTGAAACAAGAGAGGAATCGGACTAACATAAACAAGAGAGGAATCGGACAATGGTGAGAGGAATCGGATTAACATACGAAAACAAAAACTATTCTTCAATTGCTTCTTAAACTCCCTAAATGATCCGATAGCTTAACATAAAATTCCCAGAATGAAGAACAAGAAAGGAAGAACACGAAGGTATAACTTACCGAGAATGGAGAGAGGAATCGAACAATGGAGAGAGGAATCCGGAAATTGGAGAGAGGAATCCGGAAATTGGAGAGAGGAATCCGATAATTCGAGAGAGGATTCCGACAATGGAGAGAGGAATCGGATTATGGAGGGAGGAATCCGATTATGGTTCTTTCGCCGGCGGAGGAGTGAAAAAGAAAGAGGAGAACGAGACTCCAAATAGTTTTAGGGCTTTTTCCTTTTTTTTTCAATTCAAAATTATTTAAAATTTTGCTTACTAACTTAAAACAAAAACCGAACCGAGAACCCGTAATCCCGTAAACCCGTAAACCCGTAAACCCGTAAACCCGTAAACCCGTAAACCCGTAAACCCGTAAACCCAAAAACCCAAAACCCTAACCCTAAACCCGTAAACCCGTAAACCCGTAACCCGTAACCCGTAACCCAAACCACCCGTAAACCCGTAAACCCAAAACCCGTAAACCCGTAACCCGTAACCCGTAACCCAAACCACCCGTAAACCCGTAACCCGTAAACCCGTAAACCTTAACCCTAAACCCTAAACCCTAAGGGAAACCCTAACCCTAAACCCTAAACCCGTAAACCCGTAACCTGTAAACCCTAAACCCTAAACCCTAAACCCGTAAACCCTAAACCCTAAACCCGTAACCCTAAACCCGTAACCCGTAACCCTAAACCCTAAACCACCTGTAAACCCGTAAACCCGTAACCCTTAACCATAAACCGTAAACTCTAAACTCTAAACTCTAGGGTTTAGGGTTACGGGTTACGGGTTTACGAGTTTACGGGTGGTTTAGGGTTACGGGTTACGGGTTAGGGTTTAGGGTTACGGGTTACGGGTTTACGGGTTTACGGGTGGTTTAGGGTTACGGGTTTACGGGTTACGGGTTTACGGGTTTACGGGTTTTGGGTTTACGGGTTATGGGTTAACTTTTTGTTTCATTTAACCCGAGTTTAGTAACTCTAAACCCTAAAAATTGAACCCGGGTTAAATGAAACAAAAAGTGAAAAAAACAGTGTACGTGCCTATATTCGAACCCGGGTTAACTAAGTCAATTGTGATGGCAATTTACCACTGGGCTAATGAACCTTTCAATACATTGACGAACATTGTTGTTCTTAACATTCTCTCATCCGAGTTAAATAATGAAAATAAAAAGGCGTAGACACCTAGATTCGAACACAGATTAACTAAGTCAAATGTGATGTCAATTTACCACTGGGCTAATGGACCTTTCAATACATTGACGAACATTGTTGTTCTTAACATTCTCTCATCCGAGTTAAATAATGAAAATAAAAAGGCGTAGACACCTAGATTCGAACACAGATTAACTAAGTCAAATGTGATGTCAATTTACCACTGGGCTAATGGACCTTTCAATACATCAGCGAACATTGTTCCTTTTAACATTCTCTCATCCTAGTTAAATGAAAATAAAAAGCCGTAGACACCTAACTTCGAACCCGGGTAAACTTGGTCAAGTGTCATGGCAATATACCACTAGGATAGAGTTACTTTCAATGTATTTAGCAACATCTTATTGTTATATTGAGTACTTATTGAATAAGAAAAATCTCTTAAAAACTTAAAAATACCTTTAAATTACAATAAAAAAATTAAAAAGAAAGAAAATTTCTATAAAATTAATTATGAAATTAAAATTTAAAATAAAATTTCATTTTTCTTTTAAAAAATCAAAAAACTTTCAAAAATTTCATTTAAAATGAAAATGCTTAAAATAATTATTGTACCCATTATGAGTGTGATTTAATTTTAAAATTTTTTTATAATTTAATTTAAAATTAAATTTTGTTTTAAAAAAAAAAAAGAAATTTTGTTTTTAAATTTAATTTCAAAGTTAATTTTTTTTTATTTTTTTAAAATTTTAAAGGTATTTTTATAACATCATGCCAATTTGGTTTTGCCAATTTGGTTTGTTTCTTTTTGGTCCGGTTCTATTCAGCTAAAAGATAATGCCACATCCAACTTAATATTTGTAGTTATATTCCAAGATGATGAGATACATACATTTTTAATATATTTTTACAATACAACTACATATCACAAAAGATAAACAACAACACATCGATCAAACTATTTCAATAATACATGAAGATTGGACAGGTGGTTCCAACTTCGACATCCGATCCACCAACTCTGGATCATTGGCAGCCTGCCAAAGATCAACTCCTATCTTCTGTCGGCATCCCAAGATGTTCTCATCACTAACCAAAGAAATGTCTAGCCCGAGGAGGTGACACTCCATAAATTTAATGGCATATGCTCCACAATCACAACCAGAGTTGTTTAGACTTCGTTTCATTGGCACATGCTTGATGGAATATGGCTTCACGACCAATTGCTTATTGGTGGTGGGAGACTGAACCGCCTTCACGATCTTTGGGATCATGATAGCAAATTTGTTAACTGCGTTTCGATGTCTACCACCGCTACAATCCCAAACCTTTATAGTTCTTTCAGGGATGTCTATGCACATGGAAATCCAGTGATTCCTATTGACACACAATGGAAAGTAGATACGATCAATGTCGACTCCCCACACCTTTCTTGTTCGGCCTTCCAATGGAAGCTCACCATTCCCATAACGTAACAAATATCCATCAATCACAAATCCTTGTTTCTTACGCAAAAATGACAAGTATGATTTGTTGACTTCCATGCCGAACCAAGAAGTCATGAAAGCGACACGATCTGGTTTCCAACGGCGCAAAGTTGTTTGCTCTCGCCACAAGAACATAAGTGAATCCATTTCCTGAAATAAAACATCATTCAAATAAATTAAACTGATAACTCATATTTGAATAGAAATAGTGGTTGCAGTATTGCTAACCAAGCTGCTTAACCATTCTGACTGCTTCATTATCCTCTTAGCCATTGCCATAGCAAATAAATTTGGACCAATTTTCAGTTTTCTGAATAAGAAAAAAGTATGAACTTGTTAATCAAATATAAACATACTTTTTATGTTCAGATTATAAATATATAAAACAAAAAAAAGTACTTACGTGGGTTTCAAAGACCATTCGTGAAATTGGTTCCACAATTCTTCAGACACGTATGTCAATGGAGAATCAGCAAATTCATTTGGGTCTATTGGATCATCCGTCAATTTGAGCTCTCTCCAACGTTTTGTTCCCCAATTCTCACCAAAAGGACTTTTATGTTTTGAGGGAGGTACTCGAACCAAACCAGTTACGTTGGAGTCTTGTGAGGATGTCGCTATGTCTCCATCTCGTCTTGTACCGTGGGCAGGTTTGATGTCATTTCTTAGTTCTGTGATTTGACACACCAAACCATCAATCCTCGTCCCAATTTTCTTGTCAAGCTTCTCCCCCATTGCAGTGATGGTTGTTTGAAACGTATGCTGCAAGAATCTCTTCAAGTCTTCATTCTCCATCTCCCCACCCGCCTCCTGCAATCAAACAAAAAATAAGAAAAATAGATCAATATTTTACAACTTAAAAATCAAAGTCCAGCTCAAGTAAAAACAATAAGAACCAAGACAAGCTCAAGTACAATAAACAACCAAAACAAGCTCAAGTTATAGGCTTGATAACAGGTTATAACCGAACATAAACTAAAGCTAAACACAGAAAACATGGTTCAACAGATTATATAACCAAACATAAAGTAAAGCTAAACACAGAACACATGGCTCAAAGGTTAAAACAAAAGGTAAACACAACACATGGCTGCAAGAATCTCTTCAATCACGAATCCTTTGTAGTTAGATTAAACTGATAACTCAAAAGATTAAACTGAGCTTCCATTGGAAGGCCGAATAACTTTGTTCTCCCCGACAAACGAACTCAAAAGTGTTTGATTCAACTTTATATAACCAAACATAAAGTAAAGCTAAACACAGAACACATGGCTCAAAGGTTAAAACAAAAGGTAAACACAACACATGGCTGAACAGGTTATGACCGAACATAAACTAAGCTAAAAGACCAATAGAAGCCAAGGTAAGAACTGTCTTTACCCCAGAATTCCATTTGTTGGCAGACTTTTGAGTTCCTAATGACAACAATTATGACTTTAAATCACATTCCTCATAATCAAAGAACTATTCAATGCATGTTAAATTCCAATACGTAGGAGAAGAAGAACAGTTGAATCAAACACTTACTCAAGTTCAAATCTGAAATCGGAGATAGCTTCGTCGGAGAGAGGATTCGTCGGGGAGAGGAGAGGGGTCCGAGAGACGCTGCTTCGTCTGAGAGAGGAGACACGTCGGAGATGGAGCTTCGTGGGAGAGAGGCCGACTTCGCCGGAGAGAGGCCGGAGAGAGGTCGGAGAGAGTGAGGTTTGGTTTCTCCTTCGTTTGTCGGGGAGAACGAGGGAGAGATGACTTAAGGTTATTAAAAAAAAAAAAAAAAATTTAATAAATATAGGGTTAGTTTTGTATATAATTGGGGAAAGGTATATTGAGACAAAACTTAAATGGGTAAAGGTATATTGAGACAAAGGCATCCTCAAAGTGGCCCGATTAGCCAATTTTCTCAATATTTTACTGGATTTGATAATAAGTTTAACACTCGGGTTAGGCTTGAAGTTTCTTAAGGAGCCCATTACGTTTCTGAATTGCATGATTCTTTTGGAAAAAATTACAGCCACTCAGAGGTTGACAAGTGTCAAGAAACCCCCCTATCAAAAAAAGGGACGTGGCCTCTTGTATAGGCAGATTTGTCAACTTTATTATAATAGATTTTTGAATACAAAAGATATGCATTGCATTTTGTTATATCTTTATCTTAAATATTTAGAATGCATTGATTTATATTGTAATAAAAAAATCTAAATGAAAGACGGTCCTACAACTTTTTTTTGTTTTATTATTCTCTTAAAATTAAAATTATATAAAATAAAATGATTACTACTGTTTGTATATGTATGTCGAGCAAATAACATTAGCTAATTAACAAACACAAAATTAAGCTATAAAATCAAATGTAGATAATTAATATCACAATTTTACAGAAAAAAGGAAAATGTGAAGATAAAAATGATATTAAATTATCAATGCATACAAAAATATTTTTGAAATAATAAAATACTCTAAAAGTAAAGATGTAAAACAATTAATGTAAACACGCAGGAGGAAAATTCTTTATGCTTTAAAACAAATTTCAGTGTTTTTGTACAATACAAGTACTACAGTTCAAGGGACTAAAATTAAGAAATTATGTCTATTTGTGTTTGAGGAAATACGATTATCTAAATGGTTTAGGGTTTGGACACTGATAAAAATCTATCGTGGTTCATGGAGAGGTTGAACAACTAATAATCTTTTTAAAAGATTGTTTTTAAAGATACGTTTGGTTATTAAAAACAAAAAGACATTAGATTTTAAAATTTCTGAAGAGAATATTTTTGGGAGAATTGCATAAATACACATTATTTGATACACTAATTCAGATTTACCAAAGAAAAAGTAAGAAAAAAATTATATCTATTGTGGGTGTTATAATGTTGTTTATAAGAAGCTTTTTACATTAGAAAAATTGTGGTAATATAAATATCGGTCTAAGTACATCCAATTGTATTCTACTGTATAGAAACATATCCAATTGTGTTTCCACATTTGGATTTTTAATACATACCGCAATGGGAATATAATGTGCAAAATAGTGTAAGATATTTTTATAAAATGACATGGTCATAAACGTACAAGCTCGTGTATGTTGTGGACTAAACGGACATGTACGTTTTTGTTGTAAAGTTGTCTCCTTCTTTTGGTTGTGATTCAATTTCATAGCCTCTCAAGATCAAGATGGATTGTTTCAACAAGTGGTGTTGCTTCTTCATCATTTTCAGCACATGGCGGTGTGGAAGAAGTCTTTGGCACCTCACTGCTCAGAGGCTGACTTATGCCAAGACTATCCAGAATGATTCTCAAGTTGTTTGTCCTATCTGAAGGTCTTTCTGAGAGGTCTTGAAGGTTTTCCCAACTTTTCTCCTCATAATACCCCTCTGATTCCACAAACTTAACTTCCCTTGAGACCAGAACTCTTTTTCACTCTGGATCATAGCACTTATACCCCTTCTGAGTTGGTGAATAACCAATGAACATAGCCTTTGAACTTGTTAGCAAAAACACCTGAACGACACCGTTCTTTGTTTGAAGAGCCAAGAGGCTCTTTTTTTTTTCTATATATATGTTGGCTACTTGGCTACTAAACGATAGGCCCAAATTTAGTCCAATTACTTTTTTATAAAATCAAATCAGTAAACTAATTCTTCATTTTTTTAAATTTAATTTTCTGAACTTATTAATATATGGTTTCCTACTTTTTTTTTCTATGAATTTTTTGGTTGAAGTCCATGATTCCGCCTTTTTTATTTTTATTATTTTATTTAAAATATAAAATAAATTAGTAAAACAAATCAATTTTGTGGGAGAGGGGGAGAAAGATGGATAATTGGCTTTGAATGATAAAATCAGATCAAGCATCGCAGATCATATGGATCAAACCGATCGTACATGAAAAATGCATATCAGGTAGATCAAATAATGTGAAATAATATATATATATATATATAAACAATATTCATAAGAATTATTATTATTTATAAGGTAAAATATCAAACTAAAATAAAAAGTTTCACACTCTTGCTCTCAAGATCCCAAATCTTAATACCCTGCTCAGTCGCAGCACAGAGTCAGTACCTATTAGGGTTAAAGCAAAGCGCATGAATCACAGAGTTAGCTTTAAGAGAGTAAAGCTTCTTCCCCTCAGCCAAATCTCACGGCAAAACCACACCATCTTTCCCTCCACTCGCGTATAACAAACCATCAGGAGCCACCGTGCTAATATATACCCAGTGTGACCAGCAAGATTCGACCTAAGCTTACAGTTCGCCGAGTTCCAAACTTTCACAATCTTATCACACGCTCCCTCGGAGATCGTGTACTTACAGAAAAGTCAACAAGATTTTGTTGTAATTTTTTGAGTCCTTATGAAAATGTAAAAGGAGTTCTAAATATCTCAAGGGCATTACTATAGACAATCTTATTTCGCACAATCAAAGAGAGTTTGTATGGTCTTATAAAATCAGTCTATGAGGATTATAAACAATTTATAAATGTTTATAAATCCTGGATGAAGATTTAGAAATCATTTATAAACCTTTATCAATAGTTTATATACATTCCTATAAATGATTTATAAACTTTTATAAAATCACTTATAATAATATACCAAATTTTATAAGGTTTTATAAAATCATTTATAAATATTTGTAAAAAATTATAAAGGTATTTCATCTATAAAGTCTTAAAATCATTTATATGAATATATAAAAAAAAAATTATAAGGGTCTATAAATCATTTACAAGAATATTTTAGATTATTTATAAGGGTTTATAGAATCTTTTATAAAGATTTGTAGAATTTCAAAAGGTAAAACACCTAAACTTGCTTATAAGGGTTAATAAAACATCTATAAGAATATATATAAACTAATATATAAAGGTCTATATATCATTTGTAAATTATATAAACTGTTTATAAGACCATACAAACTATTTATATGGTTTATAAATTACTCTTCTCTGAAACCACAATATATTCACCAAAATAACCAATTTTCTACTATTTCTTTGCTTATTAAAGAACATTATTCTTTTATAAGGCCTTATAAAAAGGTATAATTGAGCATTGAGATGATTGAGCATTGAGAGATACTTGGGTTTTTCTGAACCTGAACGGTGTGCGTCAATCGTCGTTGTGTCCAAAGAAATAGTAGCTTTGCGTATCAGAGTCTTGGAGCTGCTTGAGGACGGGGACATAAGATGCATTAAGCCATTTGAAATTCTCAAACTTTTGAACATCAACAGTGACTCCTCTGAGGTTGTCCATGTTCATAGCAAAACCATGACTTCATCACAGCGTAGTTGATCTCGTTCCAACATCGTTAATTGATTCCAAATGCTCATCACCTATGCCAAGAACTACACCCTTTGGTATAATCAGTCTTTCAATATTTGTCTTTACAAAAACGAAACATTTATAATGATTAATAAAACTATTCATGTATGTTTATAAAAGTTAATAAAAACAATCATATTTGAAGCAGCAATGTCTAATTCGGAGCACCTAGTAAAAACACATTCTCTCTCCCTTCCAATTAATTTGAATGACGGGACTTTATGAGAAAATCTCAGCATCTCGTTTGGTGGAATCTGAAGTTTGAGAAATTTATTAAACTTTAAAGTCTTTGTAAGTGTACGTTAAGATTCATAAAGGTTATATAAGGGTTTGTTAAACTTTTATAAGGTTTATGAAGCCATTTCTAAGAGTTAATCAATGAAAGTTTATAAATCATATAATAAGAATTTAATAATGAATAAAAATAAATTTATAAATATTTATAAATCAACTTCTTAACCTTTAAATTAGTTTATAAGCCTTTATAAATTAGTTTATAAACTCTTATAAATTAACTTATAAACCTTTATGAATCATTTTATAAATTTTTTATACATTAACTTAGTTACCTTATTAAATTAGTTTATAAATCTTTACAAATCAGTTTACAAACCTTATATATGATTTTAATCAATGGTGACATGAACTTTTGTAAAAAAACGTTGGTACCTTTGATTGTCCATTGTCCTCGTTATTGTCCTTCTTCCCACCTCCGAACAATCCATTAACACGAAGAGGAGACCTGTTAGGGTTCTTCCTATTCAACAACCATACCACGTTGTTATGTCTACTACTACTACCTCGTTGCGCCTTGTTCCATGAAATTAAAAAAACAAATGGAACTCGAATTGAATTGTGTAATTGAGATGTAAAACCACACTTCGGAGTTCCGACTTTCTCAAGATTCAAAAATCAGGTTTCGAAACCCCCAAAGTTATACACTTCATTCAATTCACACACAAACACACTCAAGCACATATCTATGGAAACAAAACTCGCCCAGTGAATTTTTAGAGGACTCACCATTGGAGAAGGGAGAGAGGAAAGGCTTCAAGAAATCAGTCGTCGAAGCCATTGTTCTCCCCCGAGAGAAGAGAAATGTCGAATTCGAGAAGATAGACAGAGAGAAAGGATGACACGTCATCATACGTATGATCTTTTATTGAGCTTATTGGGCTTCGGTTAATGCTTATGATGTCAAATCTGCTCCGGCTGTAACTCATATGAAAAAAACGGCGTCTGTGAGATAATAGTGGGAGGGGGACATTTAGGTCATTTACCTGTTAATGACCTAGGTATTTATGAAAATGTTTTTTTTTTAAGGTAAATCTGAATTAATGTACCAAATAATGTGTATTTATGCAATTCTCCCTATTTTTTTCAAAGCTAAAAAAGACAAGTTAACCAAATACAACATAGATTTGAAAACATTACCGCAAATGTTAACTAAACAAAACAAACGAAATCTGATTACAGACAAAAGAAAAAACAGACAACAAAAAAAAAGGGATGAAGCGAAAAAGACAGAAAATCCCTCACAGAACATGAATATATTACATGAGGGATTTCAAAGACCTTTCCTTAACGGGCTTCCTCCCTCTCTTCATCTTCTTCACTGTACTCTTCAACTTCTTCGCATGTCCACCAATGCTTTGATCGACTACGTCATCATAGTCCTCTTCCATAAACTCAAACCCATCAAAGCTACTACTCCCATGTTCAAACGCCGCCGTTTTGTAACTCTCTTCACCACTACTGTTACTCTTTTTATTATCTTCGCAACCACCGTTTTTATTATCAGTCAGAACTATCTTCTCCTCGTCGCCGGAACCGCCGCCTCTTTTTCTCCCCCAACGTGGGCCGAAACCAGAGTAATAGTAAAACTCATACGGATTATTATTAGAGGCCGCGGCGGTGGTGGAGGAGGCTTGAGCTTTCTTGCCCGAACCACGTGGCCGTCCGCGTTTAGGCGGCGCTGGCACCGACACAGCCGCTTGGTAGTCGTCGCCGCCGGAGGTTTTAACCGGCGAATGAAGCTCCACGGGGTATGATTTATTGCCACTTCCGTCGTCGCTCCGATTCATTGAAGATTCAACGTCCGGCGATCTCTCCGTCGCAATGAGATGAATACGCTCGTCGGAGACAAGGCTGTGATTATTACCGACGGAGCCATTAAACCTAAACGATAAAAGAATGAAAAAAAAAATTAAATAAAGAAGAAGAAATTGTAACCGGGTCGGGTAACATTTAGGATCCGACTCCGACTCGGGCGAAATGAAATTACCCGACTATCGAAATAAGGAAAACGAGGAAAACCCTAAAAACACAGAAGCAGTGAACGAAGCAGACAATAATCAAGAATGTAGACAACGATTCGAGAAATGGATTGTTACCTTTGAGCAGCGCCATTAGAATCTCCCAAGCTCACATTATCTTCTCCAGCGAACTGAGTGAAAATGGAGATACTTTGTCATAAGAGAAAAAAAAGAATAATCGGAAGCAGAGAACGAAATATAGTTCAAAGAAGCGAAATAATAACAACCCATTAACCCTAATCGACAAACTAAGAGACCCAAGTTCTCAAAATCCAGAATTTTAGGGTTCTTTGGAGTTTCCCGAACAGCAGAAAAAAAAAACAAGACAAACCCTAATAATGCTGGACATTTAAATCGAAATGAAAAGATAGACAAATGAGATTACGTATTGAATTACCTGGTGAGTGAAAGAGGGGGAAGAAGAAGAGGACGGAGAAGGGAGAAACCACGACGAGTCAATTAGGTTAGTTAACTCGGCGGCACCATCGTCTTCGTCGAGGGAGGAAGTCAGAGGAATCACATCCCATGGAGATTGGTTCAGAGGACAGACATATGTCTCCAGTTTATCTCCGCCGTAACCTGCTGTCGCTAAAAGCATTGAAGACAGCTTCATGTTCTTCCTAATCCTCATTTTACCCCTAAAACAGACGAGATAAAAAAAAAAAAACACAACACACAGAGAAACCAAACCAAACCAAGTTAGAAGATGCGCATATATATTACACAACACTCAATATATAAATATATATATGTCACCACGTAAGCGATTCTCCTCTTCTTCCCGATAGCAGTTTTTTTTTTCTTTTTAGAGCAGATCTCACAGAACTCGATATGAGAATTTTTTTTCCTTGTTTATTAAACTTTTTTTTGTTTGCTTTTCTCAGCCCGTCATATATTTCCATTTGATTTTGTTTATTAGACTGAATTATCCTTAGGTTTTACTTTAAATCTCTATTGTACCCTCTTGTAGAGTCGCAAAAAATTAAATCAGAAAAGCTGCCGCTAAATTTTACCAAATTTTAAGTTACGATGAGAGTAGAATCACATGTAGCAAGTCCCACCATAGGTCCATAACATCTAAACTCGATTAGGTCACAATAGCATCTACGCTCTGATTCCCTTGTCGATTAATACTTTTTTTCTTTCTTTTGATAAAAGGCTAAAAATTTGAACTAATTTTTGACTTGTGCGTGTCATTTTTACGCAAGGATTATGCTAATTTTTTTTTTGTATCTTTCTAATTTAATCGGATGTTCTCGAAGGGACTTGTCGATTATACCTTTTTTCTTAACTTAGCTTGAAGTTGAGAATTTGATTCACAAATCACAGATCTCTCGCCCTGTTTTCCATGAATTAATCTACTTCAGAATGCATGTGAGTCAAATTGTTTTGATGCATAAAAGATACAGATTAACCAATTTAAAACCGCAGATATTCACCAAATCCACTAAGTTTTAATTATAAATATTATATAAAAAATTTCAGGAAAATTTGAGTTTTACTATTTTCTAAATATTATATGATACAAAAATGTACTGTTAAAATTAGTTATACTTCTTTTTAAAATATGTTTTTATTTTTGTAATACAAAAATTATATTATTAAAATATTTTTAACTTAAAATACATTTAAAATTTTATTTTAATTATTATGTTATGCATGTATCTGTGGATAGTTCATAAACTTGAACGAGAGAACCTAAATTTTCCAATATTCTAAGAAAGAAATTGCCAACTTGCCACAAAACGGATCAAGTGATAACTGATCAGATCTACTTCACAACACTAGCTTTGCCAACAACATACATATATCTCTTTTTGAAGTTTTATAGGTTAATATATAAAATATATTAGTATTTTCATATACTATTTATTATCAGTTGCTGATTAAACTTACAATTTTATGTAATCCAACAATATGTTCAACGAAATGAAAATTTTGTCACATTCACCACACATATAATTAGGGGTGGAATTCCAGATAACCGTTCGAATTCGAATCAGATATTTTAAGATTTTTTACACTTTGGGTTGGGTTTCACATATTTATAAAAGTATTTAGAAAATCACTTACACAATTATCTGAATCCAAACTATAAATATGTGAACTCGACCCAAAGTGTAAAAGTATCCGAATGGTACCCCTATAGTGAAATATCCAAACTATAAATATGTTGAATTTTAAAGGATTATATACACATATAAAATATAATATAATTTATATAACTACTTGTCATTCATTATTTTTAATAAAAACATAAATATATATATATATATATATATATAGATATATTACTTAAAAATAAATAAATTGTATACATTACTACTCTACCAATCATATTATTAAATACATATATAAGAGCATATATTTTTTTACATCATACTGATTCTACAACATATTGTTACTAATTTATCATCAGCTATACCATTCAAGATTTTAAAATTGCAATTTTCATCATTTGTATTTCTAAAAGCCTATGTGGGTTGTATTAGGAAAGATATCTGTTCATGTATATCTTTCCATAAAATCTGTTTCACAGTATATCTTTCCTAACTATACAAGAAAATTGTTATGTAAGATATACAGTATAACCTCTTTAAATTAATACTCTATAAATTAGTATGCATGCACTAAAAATCTCTATAAAATAGTATAATTTTATAGTTCTAAATTGAACTTTTAGTTCAATTACTATTTCGATAAATTAATAGTCTCTATAAATTAATAAATATTATAATTTTAGTGTAGTCCCAACATTATTAATTATAGAGGTTTCACTATATATACAGTATAACCTCTTTAAATTAATACTCTATTAAATTAGTATGCATGCACTAAAAATCTCTATAAAATAGTATAATTTTATAGTCCTAAATTGAATTTTTAGTTCAATTACTATATCGATAAATTAATAATCTCTATAAATTAATAAAAATTATAATTTTAGTGTAGTCCCAACATTATTAATTATAGAGGTTTCACTATATATATCTCATTTCTGTAAAAAAAATTATTTGTACATCGTATACTGTGAAAGTTAGGGCTGGACAACTGGAGTCTTAATCGGGTTTCGGTTCGGGTTCATTTGAATATTGGGTTTTCGAGTTCATGAATTTTAGTCTCATTCGTTCATTATAAAAATTATGGTCGGATTCAGTTTGGATTTAGACATATTTGGTTCAGGTTTAGTTACATGTCCAAGATCTGGTTGAACCCGAATAGCTCAATTTTGGATATTAATCGGGTTATCGATTCCAAAAATATTAATTCGTACTTGACTGAACTCAATATATTTCTAAAATTTTAAATAAATTTGTTTACATGGCCTTTTTAAACCATATTGTTATCATTCAAAGTTATTCATTTATCGATATTTTTCCATGAACTATATGTAACAACATCAGACATATTATGAAAACCAAAGTGAACAAAAATCATACATAATAAATAAATCGAAACATAAAAAGATCAATGTTGACTCAATACTAAAATATATATATTTAACTAAGTATTTGAGTTAATGTTTTTTTAGAAGTTGAGTTAATTATTCATGTAAATAATTGTTTAGGCACTCAATAGTAGCTTATTATATTTTGAATATCTATTAGGAATCGAAATGATGTTCAGTATAATTTTTTTTGGAATTTTGATTTTGTGTTTGTTTGTTCAGATATTTGTTTGAGTTTAGGTTCGGTTTGGGTAAAACTAATATCTGAAATACCGTAAAACAAGATTCTTTCGATATTTATGTTGAATTCAGATTGATTCAAATTCATTTTTATCGAGCTATGTTCGGTTCAAATTTTTGGATTTGGTTTATTTGCACAGTCCTACTTGAAATTGCAAGAAATCAAAAATCATTTCCACATTAGTTCATGTTACCCCCACGAACAGCTTTGCAGTTTTGAATATACTGTCCCCTCTTTTTTTGTTAATGACATAAATGTGTTTTTTCTCTTTTTTACGGAACTGTATATATCTTTTACTATGAAACTCAAAGAAAAGCACACGTCTATCACGTGATGGAGAGACAACTGGTCACGTGAGGGTGTGTTTGACTAAGAATGCACAGAAGATTAACTTATGGGGTAATAGAGATCTAGAAAGCCTTATAAGATCACGAGCGACAGGCGAGAGAGTGGCGAACACGTGTGCCCCACTTGGGATGGACTAAGATAGTAATGCTATGAGGCGAGATGGTGGTGAGCTCCGGAAAAGATCCGCCGTAATATCTTTGGACGTCCATAAACATTTCTTTTTTAAAAAAGTTAATACAATACTCAACTCCTCTATTTAAACCAAATTTTACTATTCAAAAAAATACTAGTAGATTTAGACCAAATCATTATTACATAAGGCAATACAACGTTTAAATACAGAAAGATATTGGATCTTAGGAATCATTTTCACAAGAAACAACACGCTTCAGAAAATACCACAAAACAACCACACAAAAGAAAAGAAAAATATCACACAAAGTAGAATTATGTATATATCATAAATATGTAATCATCAGCTGAAACTGATAGATTCAGAGTGAATATTCTCAGCCAAACCAGAAGAACATATCTTCGCCACTTCTTGTCTCATATTCTTCGGACCACACACCATCACTCGTACGTTTGGACACAGCTATGATGTTATAACGAATAGAACCAAAAGATAAATGATGGATCGTGAAGCAGCATTGTACTTGCTCTTGTTTTGATTGATCGGGTAAATGTAGTATCTTGTCATGAAGCCAACGACGATAAAGAAGATTATGAAGGAAGATGAGAGGATGGCACCGAGCCAGAGCCATGAGTTTGGTCCTAGGATTGCTGAGATTGGTTGGTCTGAGGGACTTGGTTTGAACCAGATGGTTCTGATCTTCTGTGTTTCTTCTTTGCTTGGTTCATTATCTTTGGTGATGAAGGCTTCGATTTGAATATTCAAGTCAGATGATAACTAGAGACCGGATGAAGAGAGGATAAGGTCAAGCTTGGTGATATCTGAAGCCTTCTTGAACGAGGAAACCAGGGTTATTTTGGGGCTTTCACATGTCATTGTTGTTTGGACATAGCGATCAAGTCACGGATAATGGAGATGAATGGAGTAATTCCACTGCCTCCTTTAACCATTACCAAAGAATCGTGCCTGCAAGCCAATTAAAAAATAAAGCCTTCTTCAGTGTCACTTGTGCTGCAAGAATCCAACCCTAATTCTAGTCCACTCTGCTTTAACCTAGTTTAAAACTGATCATATATGTATATATGAACAACCAATTGTATTTACTTTAAGAAATCTGTTGAAACAGGACAATAGGGTCATTCGGCAGAAACAGAGAGAGTACGATCGGAAGAAGAAAGCATCTAGTAAAGATTGGAAGACCATTTCCCTTCGCTCTTGATCACAGTGCTTAGCTTATCTGCTTCGAGGTTACTACTCGAAGTAATCGTAAATGGATGTAAAGGGATAACTACAAAGAAGTTTCCTATTCCTATTGTAACTTAGATTTATCCTTATCATATCCTTGTAATAGTTATCTTTGGATTCGATAGGTTGTATACATACGGAACGTATGTTATGAATAAAGTCAAGCTTTCACATAATATTTCATGGTATCAGAGCTAAGATCTTACAAACTCTAAACCTATTTTTTTTCTTGATTTATTTTCTCTACTACTACAACTACTATCATGGCGGATGACAATACATCATCATCGACCAGCACTTCTACTACTACGACGACACCAGCTATTGATACTTTGTCTCCATATTACCTTCACCCTTCGGATAATCCAGGAGCTCTCATAACTTCTGTTACGCTTAAAAGTGAGAACTACTCCGAATGGTCTACTGAACTCTGCAACTCGCTTCAAGCAAAGCGGAAAATTGGTTTCATTGACGGGACAATACACAAACCCGACTCTGAGCCAGATCTCTCTCGATGGTTGGCTACTAATTCTATGATTGTTGGATGGATCCGGACGTCAATTGATGCGAAGGTTCGTTCAACTGTTACTTTTGTTCCTGAAGCTCACAAGCTTTGGGAAACTTTGCGCCTACGCTTCTCCGTTAGGAACGGAACCAGGGTTCATCAACTACAAGATGCAATCACAAACTGCAAGCAGGATGGACAATCAGTACTCGAATACTACGGCAAGCTAACAAAGCTATGGGAAGAGCTACAAAATCTGAAAACTACTCGATCTTGCACTTGCGATGCAGCAGCTGAGATAGAGAAGGAACGCGAAGATTCTCGTGTTCATAAGTTTTTTTTTGGGCTTGATGATGCACGATTCTCTTCAATCCGATCGCGTATCACTGATGAAGAACCATTACCTGATATTAATAGTGTTTATTCTCGTGTTATACGCGAAGAACAAAACATGATCTCTCTCAAAGACAAGGAACAACGAGCTGACGTCTTAGGTTTTACTGCAAAAACAGAACCAACCAAAGACGCCTCTACTACTTCCAACGATACACCAACCATTGCAGCTTCGAGATGCTTGGTACGTTCACAAACAATGTGCTCGTTGGATTATACATCAATCTTGTAACACCACATAAATGTTAAGAGAGAATAAGCATATTCCTATAGCTCAAAAATTGAGGCAATAATTTTGAACTTGTACATGCAATAAATTAAGAGACTTACCTTTGGTTTTGGGAGAAAGGGGCTCGACGGTGCTGGAAGGAAGAACACGTGCAGATAACAACCGGATATTGTCATGTGACTGTAGAAACCTCAAGAAACGATCCACAGGGAAGACGATAAAGCAGAAGGCTGCCTACATGGTCCACATGTAGTACGTAGAAGAACATGAAGACGATGTAAGTAAAGGTAGTGACTATAGAAGAAAACTTCAAAGAATTTCCTCCTAATCGACGAATATGAGGTGAGGTGGCCCACATCACAAATCCAGACAACAAGGCTATCTCTCCGGCAACTTTGGACATCTCAGTCTTAAACCAAGTCACCATCTGAGATATTTCATGCATTGAGGCCCAATATAGACAACGAAACAAAGACCATGAACGGTGAATATGATCATGAGCAAGGGACCAAGCCAAATGTTGTATCTGATGCTTGACTCCGACGTCAGCCCTAGAACCGGAAGCAATGATGTCCCACGCACCACTGGTATGAACCGACTGCCATCTATATACATGATCAATATCATAATTATTTATTTATAGATGTGTGTTTTGAATACAAACTGAGTTGTATTTTCTGAAAGAAAGCTTACATTTTTTGGTTAAGTTTAGCGGTTGATTGAGGTGTGATCATGGGAAAGCATTGGGCAAGTAAACGAAGAAGTTCTAAAGAAGAAGAGCCACAACATTGCCAAGAATATTAACTCAGATAATGAGACTATCCCCAATGTCCTTTAACCAACATTGCCTTCTCATGACTGTGAATAGGCTTCCTCCAGTTGCCTTCTCCCTGCTACGATCACTTTGTTAAGATATACTAGAATCAAACCTGCGCCAAACGCGGTTATTTTCACCTTTATAGTGATATATATTTCGCTTATATGATAAATTGATTAGATATGTACTTTAAGTTATATATTGTGTTAAATTCATGTATATTATTTAATTTTAATATATATATTGTATTTTGGTATAGCTTGTAAATGATTAATGTGTGCATACAATATTTTTTTCCTACTACATATTGTGTCAGTTGTTTATTTTAAAAAAATATTATTTGAATTGGTTTGTTAGACGAATAATATATAAATTCTGAAAGATTGCGAACTACTTAATTTGCAGAGTATCTAAATAAATATATTGTAACAAATCATCTAAAATTTTCAAATTTTTAAATTTTTTATTAATAAATATCTATTATATTAATAGAGAAGTCATGACTCACTTCATGTGTGATTTTTTAGCTTGGACCATCCTTAGAAATTTTATATAAATTCACATAACATCATTATAATATCTTTTCATATCTTTAATTTTTATTTGAAATACAAATAAATAACTTTAAGAAAATTATAACAAAATCTTTTAAAAATCTTATAGAATCTTTTCAAAATATAGTTTCAAAAATTATTTGATTAAAAATTTAATTATCATAGAATATAACTAAAATTTAATTCATTTTTAACAAAAAATTAAAATTATGTAATAAACTTTTAACAATATCCCAAAATTTTGTTTATGTATTATGTAGGTCCAATTTAATTTACTTTTTTTATATATTTAAAATTTAGAAATAAAAACAAATATATAAATTAGTAATGTTACGTAATAATGTTTTAAATTTTTTTACAAAAATACAAATTTAGAAATTTTAAGTTAATAATATTATAAGCTACATAAATATTATTATAAAATTGGATAGTATATATAATCAAATTATATTATTTATTGATAAATTTTACTCCCTCTGTTACTTAATATATCATAGCACAAAAATTAAGAAATTTACATTCTCTTACAAAAGTATTTTTAAAGATATAATTTATAATCATTCAACAAATTATTAAAAATAGTAAAATTTTATCGGTTGAACAGTTCCCAAAAAAGTTAAAGATAACTTTAAAACCTCAAAATATACCTTAAAATTTCAAAACATCTTATATTTTGAAATAAGATAAATCTTATAAACATCATCTATTTAAACCGGAGTGAGTATTAGATAATTTCAAATATTTTCGTATTAAAATACCCGCACGGTTGTGCGGGTCGAGATCTAGTAGTATCTTAAAATAAGAAACACTTGATTTGTTAGTTACTGTAGTCGTAGTATATGGAATTAATAAAATTTTATTGTTGAAATTAGATATTCTGTATCTAATCTAGAAGCTAGAGAAATATCCGTTAGGCATATTCTGACTTTGAAGATTAGTGGGGATTATTGATTTGTGTATATTAATGGATTTAAAAATCTAAACTAAGTAAAATATATTATTCATTCTATATTGAAATCATGTGTTATTGGTTTCGTGATTTATAAATTCAAACCAAATCAGGTGTTACTCAATCCTACGGATATACTAATGAATTTGATTTCATAACGTATTTGAAAGGATTTGGATGAATTTATTTGTTAAAAATACAAATAATCCAATCCGAAAAAACTACAGATTTGTAAACATTAATTAAAATTCATATGTTAAATTTGACAATCTGTATATTTATATGGATTTTTAAATTGGTTTATATAGATTTTTAAGAATATAATAGTACTTAGAAGATTTTAAAAATGAAATAATGTATGAAGATTAAATTTTGGGGATGTATATTCCAAAATAATTGATAAGGCAAAATATTCAATAATTATAATGTTAATATAGTATTTTTTTTTAATTTCAAATAAAATATATTTTCTCTTGTCTATTATTTTGAGTGGAATATGTAGAGAACATTTTGAAACTAGATTATTTCATAAGTACAGTTTAGATATTTATATAGTTTACATTTACATTTGTAAATCTAAAATTACAAAAATGAATGTTTATATTGTTATTAGTATATGTCAAATGTTTCAACACAAATTAATGTTTGTCAACCCGGTTACATTTAAATTTGTATATGCAACATTACTCCACAAATGTTTATACTTTTAGTATAGGTAATATAATTTGTAAATGTCAAAGAGAGTTTTGGTATATGAAAAAATGTATCCAATCAATAATGAAATAATGTGATAACAACGAATGTTCATATTACAGATCGCATGGTTTATGTGACCATGTCAATAGAATCGGTTAATATCAAGCGCACAATATATTCTAAAACTAATTTACCTAATATAAGTGTTTTGCCCGCACATGCGGGCTTAGCAATTTTATAATTACTTATTATTAGTAAATGCATTACTAACTAAAATACTATAAAGATATATTTTTATTTATATTTTCATTATTTTAAAAATATGAATTTATGTATTTTCTGTTTATAAATTTTTTAATTTTAACTTTTTATAAAAGATATCTTTGGATAACAACACAACATATATTAGAATTATCTTTTTAAAATAAAAACTATTTTAATATATTAATTTATGTATTTTTTGTTTATGAATTTTTGAATTTTAACTTTTTATAAAAGATATTTTTGGATAACAACACAATATATATAAGAATTATCTTTATAAAATAAAATCTATATTTTAGATTTTGATTAATTCTTCTTGTTATTAATTTTAACAAAGAATCTAGTAAAATAAATATTAACTTCATTTTTTATTTTTAGCTAATTTATATAGTTTATTCATTAATGGTATAATCAATATTAGCCACTCTAACTTTTAACGTGAGAGCTTCGTTGCGAAAAATCACTTCGCAAATAATAATTTTTTGAATTTTATTTTTTTTATAAAAGATATTTTTGGATAACAACACAATATATATAAGAATTATCTTTATAAAATAAAATCTATATTTTAGATTTTGATTAATTCTTCTTGTTATTAATTTTAACAAAGATCTAGTAAAATAAATATTAAATTCGTTTTTTATTTTTAACTAATTTATATAGTTTATTTATTAAGGGTATAAACGATATTAACCACTCCAACTTTTAACGTGAGAGTTCCGTTGCGAAAAATCACTTCGCAAATAATAGTATAGATATATTTGGTAAGATTTGTTTGTTACTAAGAGCACCTCTAACGCGAGTCCTTAGAGAGGAGTTCTTAGGAAAAAAATAGTTAAATAATTAATAGACCTCACAAAAAGTTAAGGATTCGATCTTTAAAATCCTTAAATAATGACAGTTTCTTAGCAAATCTTTACACTATTTGCGGGTCCCCAGAAAAGGTGGCAGCCCACGAATTTTCATTTTTTTTTCCAAAAAAAATCTGTAATATCCTTACCAAATCCGAAATACCCTTTTTCTTAAGAACGCCTATGAGTCTCACGGTTGCGGATGCTCTAAAATTCATAACTACATCTAATATTAATGAATTAGTCCAAACACTTTTTGATTAGTAGATAAAAAACATGACTCTAAATTTATAGATTAAACTATATTTTGACCCACGCAACCGTTCATTTTTATATACATTAATATTTTTTTTAGAACATAAACTAGATTTCGACCCGCACAACTGTGCGGGTATATATTCATGTTTATATATAAATATTTGTTTTAAGGGTAAAAATATACAACTCACATATTTAAATGTTTGTATAATTATTTGAAATACAATAATGTTATAGGTTCTATGCTGTAAATTCAAATCATCACATATATATGTTTCTTCTTATTATATATTTTACTTACGGAATTTGCGTTTGATTATTAAACCAAATTTTGAAAATAATTGTGTCTATAATTTATTATGATCGTAACTCGTAATTCAAAACGCTAGATTAGCATTTTTTGTATTTATACATTTAATAAAATAAATTACTGTTTAAAAAGTTTAGATAAATAACTCTTATGCATGAATTATATACTTTACGAATGTTAACTCGTTCTACGAACATATCATATTTTTAGAAAAAATATTTTATATTTATTAACATAAATTTATTAACTTATCAATTTCAAAACACTTTATAATATTTAGTTCAATATAATGGTTTTTTTAAATAATAGATATTATTATAAAATAGATAAAATATTATATAATTTAATTCTTTTCAATTTATAAAATATATCTGAATATAATATATATATATATATATATATATATATATATATATATATATATATATATATATATATATATATATATATATATATATATAT